>JADOBS010303562.1:0-20316 GCA_015708375.1 Cydonia oblonga | reverse complement strand
ATTACATTCAATCTAAGCTGTTGGATTCAATTATTATATAAATATAAAACAAAACAAAAATTGAACGTGGACCATTGGATTAACCAACGACCCTTTTAAAATTAGCCGTTGGATTGAAAACAGTAGCCCAACGGCTACCGACATGATGTACTCGCACCGGCTATCGACATGTATGGGCTTTACAGCCTATGGTGCATTCGCACCGGCTGGGGTCCACTTCAATTTGTGGCCTAAACTTGGGCCGATATTTGGCCCCAGGATGAGTTTTTGGTTAGTTTTGGGCCATGGGTTGAGTTGGGTTTTTTTTTGGGAGGGGGGGGGAGGGGAATTATAGGTTTTAGCCTAGGATTGGAGTGGGTCTAATGGACTAAGATTCTCTCCCCGCCTATTTCCGTCCACTTTTATCTCATCCTTTCATATTCTCTAATTTGTCTTTCTCTTTTTAGTGTAAAAATGTAATTTTTAGTTAAAATGAACAGTATCGTGAATTTTTTGTTAAAACTCTCGTGAAATATATCACGAGGAAGAAAACAAGATGAGAATATAAAAAGAAATTTTTTTCTAAATCACCATGTAATGCATGCAGAATAATACTAGAAAGATTAAATTTGTAGACAAATTTTAAAAACTAAAAGACATCAAAGTTAATGACTGATTTGTAAGTTGCAAGTTGCTTAATGCTCTCCTCGTTCCAACCGTCCTCATAATACTATATGTGTGTATCTTGTATGGTGATTAGGGTGGGTTAGAAAAATCGAAAAAAAAACCGAATTGAATATCGAAGTGAAATCCAAAAAAATTGAACCAAATTTGAAAATTGAAATGAACCAAAATTGGTTGGTTTTTTTATAACCGTCAAACGACGGCATTATTGTCGACTTATATACCTACTCTGCTTCTGTCCTGGGTTTTCTTCCGCGCCATCCCACTCTCATCGACTCGCTCACTCATGCCTCAACTTAGTCACTCCCACGAGCTTCCTCTGGACGTCGACCTCGCCCACCTCTCAGCGACGCCATCTCTTCTCGGTGTGGACCGCACCCACCTAGCCGTCACCCCCGCAAACTTCCCCTCGCTGTCTTGACAGCCCACCTCGCGCCGCGGGCGAATCGCCCAGCTTGATTCGCCGAGGCATGATTCTGGTATTTGCAAGATGTTTGAGTTGGTGAATTTTTGTTGTGGAACTATCTTCACCACTCTTGTAATATATACAATTTGTGTATCATTCAGAGGAGAAGTATTAATATTGAAATTATAATAGGAACGGCAAGATAGAGCCTCTGCTCAAGTTGCTCAATGATGCTAGGATAGAGCCTTTATTTAAAATATTAGTAAGTCTGTTATTAAAAACACTTCAAAATCAAGGTATTGAGATGGCCAATAAACAAAATCCATCCAGCGACGATGTGTTTTTTCTGTTATTCCACCGTGAGAACAGTCAAAGAAGGAACTCATATGTGTGCTGATCTTCTTTGTTTTCTCTGCTTCTGCTAGCTTTATATGCGTCTCCATCTCCAAATAGTTATTCCATGTTTCTTATTTTTATAGGAAGAAAATCATTGAATACATGGAAAATTAAAAAGGTTTTGGTTTTTGGAGGTTTAAAATGTTTGTTGTTGCTGGTTCTAATGCTATCAAATATTTGATGGGTAGTTTTATAGAAATAAATATTTGTTGTTGTTGGTTGTATTTAATTTGTTCAACTTCTTAGAATAAATAATATCGTTTGTTAAAAAAAAAAATATCACTTGCATAAAAAATCCTTAAGGTCATTTTAAAAACTTTAAAACACAACCTATATAGTTAGTGATGCATAACACAGCGTAATCGGTGACATCCAAGGTATTAAATATCGATGATATCGGTAGTCCACAAACACGGAAATTTCGATGAAAATATCGGGATATTATCAATATCGATAAAAATTGAATAAAAACCACGAAAATTGTAAGAAAAATTTGGAAATTTTTATTGAAACTTTGCAGGATGTTTATTTAGTCAATTATCTATTAGTTTATCACAAAAAATTGGAAGGAAATGCATTGCATGATGAATTTAACTGATTTAAGTTGATTATATAACGAGCTGGCAAACATTGTGAGGGTAGAAAATATGTAGTAATTAATGAAAGAAGTTTAAACACTTTATACATTGCATGGTAAGATACATGAGTGACTTAGCAAGGTCTAAAATATCGATGATATCGGAAATATCGGTAGCCTAAAAAAATATCGGTAGTCCAAAAACACGGAAATTTTGATAGAAATATCGAGATATTATGGATATTTTACACATTGGTGACATCATAGCTGCCACTAATTTCGTAATAGTAATCTTGGTTCATATCCTGCATCAGCCAGTTAGTTTTTTTCTTTATTATTTATATATATCCGGCATTGCGTGAAGAGCGAGTTGAAGAAAAAGGAGGTAGATACGCATGTGTTTCCAACTTTCCATCTGCAACTCTATTCTCAGACGATTATTAGTATGATACAAGCTTCGCACTTTTTCAATTGCTTTGGGCCAATATTACTTTGTCTTGTTGACTCATGCATGGAGGTAGAGAGGGAGAAAGGATTCTCTCCCTTCAAATTTCTGCTTGTTTTTAAATTTTTTTATTTGAACTGTCACGACTCATGACTAAACTACGTCAATATTTAGTGTTGTTTTTTATAAAGAGAAAAAAAGAGAAAAAGAGAAGTGAGAGAAGAAGGGATTGGAGGATAGATGATTTGAAAGAGGGAGAATCCTACGGTAATGAAATATGATGATTCACTTATTACACGAAATTATTATGAATCTTAAAATTCTGCATCCCAGCAAATCATAAGAAAATTCATCAATTTATTCATATATGAATTCACTCAAGATCAGTTTGTTTTCGTAAGAACGTCTTATGTGACGATAATCTGTGATTAAAGTCTTACTAAATCTGTAAAATTAAATATTGATGACGTGTCCTCCACACATGCAGTCTTGTTCTCCTAGATTTCATGAACCACCGTTTGATTAAAATTAAACCATGTATAGGTAAGCAGGAAATATTTGACTAGTGGCAAGGACTCAAGACAATCAATCCCCCAGGCGTTGCCAACATTCTCCTCATTCTTCTCAGAAGTCAGTACCAAATCATCAAATTTAAACCACTGGTAAATAATTAATCATTACACAGTTACCAATGTTATAAATTCAGTCTCATCCAGATTAGGATCCCTTAATTAGTAAATTCCCAGCAAGTGTCATTGTCCATCGATCAGAAAACGAAACTATAGTTTATAAACTAATAATATAACTTTACAAGTTGATCATCGATTATCGTTTCACATAATATATACAACTACAACTTACTTTAAAGTTGGAGGACCAGGGATCGTTTATTTAAATGAAAACCCAAGCAGTCTAGATATCAAAAACCAAAGAAATTTTTTGTCGTCGGCTCCTTTAACTATGGGGGCTCGGCGGCAATCTTCTTAGAAAAATATTTTTGGTCTCTTCCCTCTCCCCTTATGTTTACTTTGTTTGGTGGAGAATTGTCGTCGTGATAGTTGTAATGTTTGGTCCACGCACACACAGTAAATACTAAGTTTTGATCTAGTTATCACTCTTGATATAGTGTTAAAGTTGCAAGTCATGGTAGATGTCGGATTGCGTTGGAATTGGTTTAGCCAGAACGACAATACGAATTTAGCCCGTGTTGTTATATGGCTTTCAGATGTCTAGAAGATGTGGAGCAGCGACATGGTCTTATCCTTTTATTTTGTTTATGTCTAATAATTTCTAGTAATTGTCTTGGAGTTCGGTTTTGATTTCTCTCTTTAGGAGAGTTTGCTAGTTTGATTGCTCTCTATAAGAGAGTTGCTTGATTTTTAATTTTTGTTTTGATGTGTTACCTCTTTTGGATCTATGTGTGAAGCATGAAGCTATTTGATTTGCTGGATCTACTTCACTTGGGGTTCTGGGATCGTGGCAGTGATTATGTGATGCGATCGACCCATGGGCATTGTACTTCATGTCCCAATATATGATTTGAGATTTTATTCTCACATTATCTATGTGTAACATGAGATTTAACTTTGATTGATCTGTGTAATTTTGCGGTTTCCAATAAGCTAGGAAGAGTGCTTAATGTCTACTCATTGCTTTACAATTAGTGATGTTTTATTATAATATTTTTAGATCCAATTTGCAAAGATCCTTTGGGGCCGATGATTCATGATATGTAATATATACATGTTTGTAATATTTTTTTCTTCTTCAAAAGAAATATCGTCCTTTTCTTTAAAAAAAAAAGAAACTTTCCAAGAATCGTATTATAGTGAGGCATATAGCTAGATTCACTCAAGGACGGTAATGTTTGTTTCCTTAAAATATATATATTCAAATACTTAATTTTGTGGTTTATATGGTTAAATGAAACAAAAGAGGAAGATTTTTTGGACTAAGTTGCGGAAATACTCTTGTAAATAAATTCACTGATTGACGTCCACATATGATACATCTAGCAACCAGTCGAAGGAAGTGATGATGTAGCAAATTAGCATGCTCACTTTTCACATATCCACCTACCAATCATAGCTAAAATGAGTAAAATATCACGTTTCACACCACACACATACCTATACACTTACATGTGTAGGTCAGAGAGAGAGAGAGAAACCCACATGTATCTACCAAACCCCAAAATCCATAATCCATATCTTCAACTATATATCTGCATCTGCATGCATGGAAGAAAGCAAGAAGTCCAATGTGGCAACTCCCTCTCTGTCTGTGTGTGTGTTTCCTGTGTGAATCCTTACACCACTAACAAGGGAATTGTAGTCACAGTTGAAACTAGCTTAAATAGGCCGGCAAGCAAACAAACAAGCATGTGTGGAACAACTACTCCGAATGTTTCGGAGATTGCGAAACATAGGACCCTGATCATTGGGTCAACAGGATTCATTGGCCGGTTCGTTGCTGAAGCCAGCCTTCACTCAGGTCACCCAACCTATCTCCTTGTCCGCCCCGGCTCAGTCGTGGGCTCTTCCAAGAGCACCACCACTATCGGGTACTTACAAGAGAAAGGAGCTATGGTCATAACGGTACATCTTTCTCTATATATAGAAATCCTTATATATGTGAAAGTTCACGCTATTATTGATATCGACTGTATTAACAACATATGGACATGTCCACAAATGCGGTTAACCACAACCTAAAAATACTCTATATAACATATTTAATAATATTGCATGTACTACTTATATGTGCATGCATGTGAATAATAACGGTGTTGAGCTGATTATTGTGATAAATTAATTGGTTATCTATACACATACAAAAGGGCTCCATTGATGATCAAGATTCCATGGAGAAAGTGTTGAAGGAGCACAAGATCGAAGTTGTCGTATCAGTTGTGGGTGGTGCAAGAATTTTGGATCAGCTTATTTTACTGGAAGCCATCAAGGCTGTGGGCACTGTTAAGGTATTATATATAGTTTAATGGTATATCAGTAATAATAGAATAATATGAGTGATAACTTATTTTGTTTTTGCTACGTTGAAACGTCTGTATGTACTTGTTTGGTGGTCAATAAGAGCAACATTAATGTGCAGTTAATTTTTCTTTAACGTCTTACACCATCTTTAAAGAAGATGTTAAATATGCTAATTAGAACTTAAAAAATACCAAGGTGTTCTCCAAATAAGATGTCATATATGACGTGACAGCTGAGTCATTTGACTCTTTACTTTCAAGCTTCCTTTTTGCCGCAAATAAAGCTGGAGTCAGATGCCTTTAATTTGATTTTTTAATGCTTGAGTTCCATTGACAACCAATAAGATGTAAACTAAAATGAATTTTAATTATTTTGTAACGGTCGGTTAACGTAACAATGATCCTATTATATTAATAAAATAAAAATTTAACACCTTTATTAAGAAATTTTGTTTTTAACATTTATATTCAATTGGCCACATCACAGTCAAATAAAGTTTTGACATATAATATTTGACATATCTATACATACAATCATATTAAAACTTTTTTCAGATTAAAGTACTTTCTTGCAAATTAATAACCATTTAACTAGAAAATTTGGGTATATATCACAAACACATATACCTACGTTCTACATAGCAAGATGGTATTGTTAAGTACATGAACATGGTGAAACTAAAATTGTGGACAGAGATTTTTGCCATCTGAGTTTGGGCATGACATAGACAGAGCTGATCCAGTAGAGCCAGGACTAACCATGTACAATGAGAAGAGAAAAGTCAGAAGGGCCACTGAGGCTGCTGGAATTCCCTACACTTACATATGCTGCAACTCCATTGCTGGTTGGCCTTACCATGACAACATTCACCCTGCCGATGTCCTCCCGCCGTTGGATCGCTTCCACATCTATGGTGATGGCACTGTCAAAGGTAATTAAGCTAGCTAAAGACTGCTTTAATTATATATTGTATAGCACATATGCATGCACCGATACTAAATGTAGAAGCCCGAGATTTCTTTAAAACTAATGGTTGGTAAACGTACTTATATAAGAGGAGAGAATAGATCAAATAAATCGATATTTACTTTCATCAATTTTAAATATGAGCCATTACTTTTTTTAACAAATTGAAAACTAAGTGCATTAGTTAGATTCTAAATGCTAGACATTGAATATTGAAATTCAGGGACCAAGATGAATAAAGAAGTCAATTCAAAGATCTTTTGTAATAAAAAATATCTTAAAAGAAATTACGAAGAAGAGATGTAGCCGGCCGCCCTAATTTTGTTTTCTTTTCATATTTTTTGGGTCATAGCAGCCCTTGATTGGAACATGTGAACAACTACAACAGAAAGGAAAATTCCAATAGAGATACAGAGGGAATATACAAATAATACACGAGACAAGACAGTATTCTCTTCCCCATTTTCTGAGGAAGGTTAATTAAAAAATATTAATACGTAATTAGGACTTTAATTTGTCAAATTCACAGCTTAATTGGTTGGCTAAACTGTCACTGCAGCTTACTTTGTGACTGGTTCTGACATCGGAAAGTTCACCATGAAAACAATCGGTGACGTTCGAACAGTCAACAAATCTGTTCATTTCAGACCACAATGCAACCTGTTGAACATCAACCAGCTTGCATCTTTGTGGGAGAAGAGCATTGGACGCACACTCCCTAGATTCACTGTTACAGAAGACGACTTACTTTCTGCTGCCAAAGGTGCATATGTTTAATCCAAACCCTACTTACTTTCCGATCGCTCAGTAACGTGTTGCTTTGCGTAACATACAAAATCCATCAGATCTCGAGTTTAACCGGCAAGCCTATAGTAACTTGTTGGCTCTGTGTTACATAAATTCAAAATATAACATGTCTTAAATTACAACTTTGCAGAAATGATCATCCCACAAAGCATTGTGGCATCCTTCACTCATGACATTTTCATCAAGGGCTGCCAAGTAAACTACGACATAGAAAACCATAACGACATTGAAGTCTGTTCTCTCTATCCCGACACACCATTTCAGACCGTGGAGGAGTGCTTCAAAGATTTTGCCACAAAGGTTGTCGTCGTTAATGTTCCGAAAGTAGCTGAAAAATCAAAGAGCAACGATTTCATCGTCGTGCCGAATGCGAAACCAGAAGGGTTGGTTGTTGAACCAGCATCAGCTTGATCAAAGCAGATTAATCTGATTTCTTCTTATCAATCTGCTCAAGTAAAAAAGAATAATGAATATTATCCGGTCGATCTTTTCTGTTTTCTGCTATTGTAGGAAATAAGTTTGTCATGAGGAAATTATGCACTATCTTGTCGATCTTTAACTTGAGGAGAGATTTTTCAAACACGATCCGGTACATCAATAATAATACAATTGGTTAAAAACTTAAAAAAAAAAATTCTAATCTATTGTCTTATAACACTCGAGTGTATTGTGGCGTGTGTCTCGACACATTAAAATATTTCTCTAACTTGATAATCAAATGATGCAGTTAGTGAATAGTCCAAGATCTTTGCGATATAATTAAAGATGAGGGAATTATGGATTTGACTGACACCCAATTAGATCATTATAAATTTCTTGCCTTGAGTTTGTTTTCTTAACTTGGTATGGTAGGTTGTTAGGTACCAACTGTGAAAAAATAATGCAGAATTTGATAAAAATAAACACTTTAGGTAAAGATTTTTATTTCAGGGACCAGAACCCAGTGAAAATTTATCCTTCATAACACTGTCACTTGTGATTGACGGTGTATTTTTGTATTGAATGAAATCATGAGAAAATATATAATGCTGCAACTTCAATTCTTTCAATTCAATTACCAGTAATTAAAAAAAGGTGTGCAAGAAGTTAAAAAGAATGTGCGACTAGCACCACCCTAAAATTTTAAACGGAATACTTTTTTCTCAAATCTCCGATCTTTTGTATTAATTTCCCGGAATATTGACGTCATCCAGCTATACCATATCCATATCGCATACGAAAACTAACTTGTCATGATAGTAATTTCCACTCTGTATATTTACAGTTTCAAAAGGTAGAAAAACTGAGAGAAAAAAGCTACTCAGTTTTAGTAAAAGTGACTGCACATCCTGTATCTCCTATAACCCCTTGCTTTGCTTAACTAGCACCAGAAAAACTCCATGGAAGCTACAGTATAATCTGTGTTCAGAACATGTGCTGAGTCGAGGTTATCGTCCCGCTCTATGTACCCCAGTTCCATATTGTAAAGAAAATTCGAAGCAGGGTGGATTAAACCTAAACATCATAGACAGGTAAGCGCTCCTCGATTGATTCGCGGCATATCGGGCACTTTTTGCACTTGTCAGAGCAGGAACTGCACGATATTGAAAAACAATGAGCACGAATACATGATACATCTATATCAAATTGACAACAAAGCATTGCAATAATATGATAGTACCTGCAAAGGACACGATGTCGACATGGTAGCAGGACAACACTGATCTCTCCCTCGAAGCAAACGCGACATAACACTTTTTCCTGTCCAATATGAGTATCAAAGAAAATTTCAATCACAATCGAAGATCTCCGGATTCTGAAAATGAAATAACACGTGCACGTGCGCTACAACTAGTTATGGATGGAGATGGAGATTAGATTACATTTTGAAGTCTTTCGTACTCCTGCTGGCTGTATTTGGTGATTTCTGTCTGTTCACCAAGAGCTGCTTGAAGTCTCCATACCTAATCACAAACAATATTAAAGACATAAAGTAGGGAGAGGAAAAAATTGGCCAATACACATACAAAATGTAATTTAATTATTTTTTGGACTGATACAAATCATAATGCTAGCCAAAAGCAACAAAAACGAAGGCGCTATGATCACCTCCTCAGTGAGATCCTTCTTGGGCATTTTCTTCACTATCTCAGGTGGATAACCAGAAAAAGTGTTATATCTGCATTTTAGGAACCAAATATACAAATGTCAGAAACGCTACATCTACAATTTTATGAATTTGTATAAATATTTCTCAGAGAACATAGACGAGAAGAACAATACTAACCCTGAAGCCCCCTCATGAAACAGTCTGGCATCTTCTTCTGGACTTCTTTCATCTATCGACCACCAGCCCAGTAGCCTGCAGTAAACAATTTTAATCATTCCACAGGATATTCACTGCACTTACTGCTTATATAAATCCAATGGGTTGAAATCTTCTTATTAAAGATCTTTTCAGAACAGGGAAGAGTTGATTAACAAAAAACAAAAACTTTCTACCTAGAACCACGGTGCAAAAACCCGAAGCAGTCATGAGCTCTTGAAGAAAATCTAAAATATAATCCGGTGCCAGCCCCAGTACGCAACAAAAGTACAATTTTCTCCACCAACCTACATGCAGACAATAGTACACCGGCGCCTTGGAGTAAAAATAGAGGAGAGAAGAGAACTGGAAGTGGGATATGTCTAGCATTTGCTGGGGTTCCCTGAAATTTGAAGTTACAGAAGGTTGGTTAATATGATTCTCCAAAATGTAGCCATGAACCACAACCCAGAAACATGACATACCTCAAGGCGCATACAAAGGAGGACTTGAAAACCAATCACGGGAATTTTCATAAGATGCCCACCAATATCTTGCAGCCCACACATTCTATCTTGATTTTGATCCTCTTCTGCTGAAACTACTAAACCGCTATTCCAATCAAGATATCTAATAGTTGTAGAAGATGAAGTAGCTTCTCTTGAATGAGCACTTCTATGAATCACTGGATTAGACCACTTTGTACAGACAAGAAAGGCAAAGCATTCCGCAATACTGTGAAATGTATGCACTTCTTAGTCAACCAAAATAGGAGCAGAATCTTTCATTTATATATAAAAGCAAGCACCGGAAAATGTACATGCGGAATAGGATATATAGGCACAAGAGGCACAGAAACTGTACCCAAAATTTATAAATAAGTCCCACCAACCAAGAGCACCTACATCACCTGCACATTTCATATGAGATAGATCTCAATTAGTGAACATTAAAACACTCCTTTGGACTCTCTCTCTCTCTCCTCCCCACCACATACATCTATGCATGTATACAGTGAGAATTCTATATGTAAGTATGCATATATAAGATGGAATTCTATATGTAAGTATGCATATATAAGATGATAATTCTATGGATCAATTAGACTATCCAGAGAAAGGATATTACAGATGAGTAATGAGAGAAGACACCAATTTGAAGGCATTTTTCATTGTTACATTTGACAGCAAGGAGTTACAGAAATTACCGCATAACTTAAGCAGGGTGAACACTGTAGCAGCAACAAAGAAAACCATGGAGATTGCTACCCAGAAATGCTACAGGAAATACATTCGGAAACCATAAGTGGCACTTTCCAAAATTGATGGTACAAGAAATACATTCGGAAACCATAAGTGGCACTTTCCAAAATTGACTTTCTAAAAATAGGTAAAACAAACGTTTAAGTTGAATAGAAAGTAAGACAGGAAGGAATTTCAAAAGGCACTACGTACTCTCACATCAAGTATTAAATTAATACTTACTAAATAGTAAAAACCACCCTAAAGTGAAATTATTTTCCCACTATATCTGTAAGTTAAAGATAACATAAATAGACATGCCATGATGTCATTACAGAAGTAGTAAGTTTGGACAAGAAAAATGGACCAAGTAGAAAAGGATAAAACAAAATTGCAAGAAATATCATAGGAAAACTATTCATTTCCACTTGAGAGCAAGAAACTTTTGGAAATCTTGTAGGAAAAGCTAACCATTGCTATCATCTGTATGACACTATCTTCTACACAATAATGATGGTATGAAAAAGTTTGTTAATCCTTGGACAGTTTATCAACTAATGAAATAAAACCTACAGGAAGTGTCTCCCATATTGCCTCATCACTCATGCTTTCATCATCCCCTGGCATTAAAGCCCTGCACATCCTGTCAAAGAAATGAATATCGATTAAAATCAGCAGAATATACCCACTACAGTAGAGCATTTCTAGGGGGGGAAAGGAAAGTGACGGGAGGTATGATTTAACACAATACATATTTCCATATTCTTAATTATATAATACGTTTTTGATATGTTCTCCCAATAAAAATAAGCAGTGATCTGTTATACTAAAAGATGAGATACAACAGAATAATGTATGTCAAAAGAGATACCTGAAATTGTCAATTAGAATAATTATTTCGATTGCCAGTAAGGGTAGAAAGACAACCTTCAAGTTGACAGCTGCAAAACCATGAACTGCACAAGAGATAACTATTTAGGGTCTTGCGCTAGGACCTACCATGCATGGACACAGACACAAGGATATGACATGACACAACATGGGGATACGTCAAACTTCTGAAAATGAAGACACGATCGGCAATTTATATAATAAAACATATATTTAAATAACAATAAAAAAAATTAATCACCCAAATCCAAATTTATATAATTCAAACTCTCAAAAAGAAAGGATGGTAGTGATGTAGATCTGGTGGGCTATGTGGTTTTGTGAGTTTTGAGCTTTAGTCCCGTTTAAACCCTAAAAAAAAAAATAAAAGAAATAATGTGGTGTCGATTTTCTCTACAGAAACAAACGAAATGGCACGTCAACCTCCCACCATATCACATCATCTTCTTCACGAGGCCACCTTCCACCAGATCGCGTCATCTCAGTGCTAGGCCTTCTTCCACCAGATCACATCATCTTCTTCGTAAGGTCTCCTTCCACCAGATTGCATCATCTCCGTCGTGAGGCCTTCTTCCACCAGATTGTGTCAAAGGCCATGGCGGGGATATCCATATCCAAACCGTTGGATACCCGTATTCATCTGTCAAATTCCGTATCTGTTGATCCAGATACGTATCCGACTGTATAGGAGGCATATGTATCCATTTGCGTATCCGATACGTGATACACGACAGAACTGCCGTATCTGTGTATCGTAGACTAGGACTCATTCCATTATGCAAAGATGAAATCCTTTTAATAACAGGGCATTTTTTAAGCCATACTGGTTCAGTAAGGAGTTGACCGTTTGATGCATTAAAAGAAAAATAAATAAAGTTCATTATGTTCAACATCTTCTGCATACATTTCCCACACATGAAAGTAGGCATCAGTCCCGAAAACTATTTTTTCAAGGATAAAAAGAAAGAAGTTGGGTGCATACCGGAAACACTTTCAAGATATATACAAAGGAGCAACTCGAATGCAACTAGCAATGGTGTGGCGGCAATAGCATGGCATGGTGCCCACTGTACAACAGAGAAAATCTTAGTGGTGCATATTCACAATTTTCTATGATAAATTATAGTGTAGTGAAAATAATCTACTGAATTGTAACGAAATACAATGACATACATGACGACTGTGTGGAACTGAAGGAGCAGGTAGTGAGAATCTTCCTCGGGCAACAACTGCATGAAATATCCAAAGTGGAAAGAAAATTATCCTGCAACCAAAACACAACACATTCAGAAACGAATCAAAGTGATTGATACTAAGAAGACACATGCCCTCGGGTGGTGGTTCTAAACTTGTAATTAACATATGCATTTAAATGAAAGTCGCCTATTCTCTATCTAACTTTCACAACGAAATCTCTTCCAGGAGGTGCCAATACCGCTATCAGTTGGAAGACTGTTTCCTAATGTACGTAGCACACAAAATGGGCAACGGGTGTTCTGACCATTGGCACGAAACAGTTCAATACAAGCTCTTATCTATTTTCTTCAGAGTTCTAACCAAATAATTCGTATGTTAATTAAAACGCAGAACGAAAAGAACACGGACAATAACCCTTCATCTGTAACAACAAAAATTTCGAATCCCGTTCGTATTAAAGAACCCTCCTTGATCCTAAACTTGTACTACCTATGCCACCAGTGAACTAATTTCCCAATCTCTAAGAAAACCAATTCCTTTCTCCAGTGTAAATATCATCAGGTTAGTCTTTTTATCTCATTTTTTTCACACCAGCTGCCATCTCTCCACCAAATTACACACTTTCTAATTTCATTTTCTCACCAATTACAACAAAAATTCAAACTTGTTTCCTTTTCTTCTCAATAAAATTTACACTGTTCACATGCAAACCAATTTTCCATCAAACCAAACAAACCCCATCACCTGCCTCATTAATCAAACAAAAATTTTCCCAAACTTTCCCACCCTAAAAGTTAGACAATTCCATTTAAATTAAACAAAAATACAGCTGAAAACAGAGGAGGGAGAGAGGGAGAGAGAGAGAGAGAGAGTAAACGGACCACCAAGAGTAGGAGGCGGCGACGCCGTCGAGCTTCAGAACAAGCAGCAGCGTGAAGGAGAAGAGGAGGCTGTGGGCCGCCAGGGCCTGCACGGACTTCAACACTCTCCGCCAGTTCATCATCACCGTAAAACGACGTCGTTGGCTGCGAGCCGAGACTTCAGATTGTGAGAAATTTCAGAGAGACGTTGCTGTTCCAGTAGGCGCCATTGAAACGAAAGGGCCAAGAAATATTCTCTCTCCTTCCCCTCTTTCGTCTCCTTTCTTTCATGAATAAAAAACAAATCGCATTTACTCTCTCTCCTCTGAAAAAATAAATAAAATAAATAAAGTTACGGATATTGTTTGCTTCCACTCCACGGCAAAGTGACCGTACCGCGGCGGAAACGGACGGCGCCGCCTGCTCCGACTGAGCTCTTTCCGATTCCGGCACCCACCCGGATTGTGCGGTCCATTTTACCCCTGAAAGTTTGGTTGGTGTGCCAAAAGTTAAAGGTACAATGTCCATATCATCTTATCCTATCCAGCCCATGAAGGGAAAAATCCAAATCTTAATTTTGGATCATTTTCCTTCTATGATTTAGATTCATCATTGTTCCTATATCATCAATCTCGCGTTCGGATTTGGTTATTAATTTCCTTCTTTCAATGTTTTCAAAAGAGGATCTTAGTTTAATCTTCTTCAAATCTACGCATTATTTTTACCAATTTTGATTTAACTTCAGCATCGTACGTCATCGCTTGATAATGAATCTTGTTGGTTCTGAATCCTCTCACTCTTTGCGTCATGTTCCACTTAATTCATTCGTGCTTCTTATCCTATGTGTCTGATGCCCTAGTTCCACAGACGGACAGAATGCCCTCTTTGCTGGACTTCGTAATTGGTAACGAAATCACTACTGCGAATATTGTAGCCAATTATTTGAGCGTAAAAGAAGAAAACGTGAGTGAAAATCACTACTACGAATATTATCACTACTGCGAATATTGTAGCCAATTATTTGAGTGTGAAAGAAGAAAACGTGAGTGAAAATCACTAATGCCAATATTGAAGCCAATTAATTGGCTAATCGGGTACTAACGATACCCTCGGTTTGGGTGGCTAAACGTGGTGGTTCACGGTTGGTCCAAATGGAGAACGATATGACAACAAGCACGTATAAGTATGTTGGAGTGACAGCCCCAAGCACGTACAACTTTAAATGTCCAATTGCTACAGCCCACGTGGTGAGGGTACTTATCTTCTCCCTCAACTTCTCGTGTTTCAAAAAATGTATTTGTTGTCGTGCAGCTGTGAGATTATCAGCAATGGATAAGCACCGGATTCAAATTCAATACCTCCGATCTTTTACTTATCACGAAACCGTAGTATTAAACGGCTAAAAAAAACCACATGTGATATTTTAAACGTACCAATGTACTCTGAATTGAAGTTGAGATCCTCGTCCAAGGACCATGAAATTCGAACTAGTCAAATTGAATCATGCGGTTCCGATTAACCCATTTCACCGGCTCACCTAACACAAAATAAAAATCCGGATTCCGAGAAGTGAAATCCAGAGAGGATATCAAACTCCGGAACACGAATTACTACCCCACTCCTACTTTTCACCTTTTTAAGAACAGTTCCAAACAAAAGCTCAACTCATATGAAGTGAGAAACACAGCCCGCCAAATGATCCAACTGTCGAGCTCTTGGATCTCCTCGCCAGAGGGCCCAGCCCATAACCAAAACAATGCCGAAATATGTTTGGTGCGGTTGCATACATCCCAAAACATATACACAAAACAAGCATTTACATGCATCTCACAACATAAATTACCGTCCCTCCATCTGAAGAACGACTAGAAAAACTGCTGGAGCCATTGGGAATTAGCTGCATCCTTTTGCAACTCATCCTTCATCTTGCTAACTTTTTGCAGAGCCTGCTTTAAATCCATTGTCTCCAATGGCAGATTAGAAAACTCCTCCAGAAACTTGTGCGCCCGAGCAGCTCCTTTAGACGTATCACCAGAGTCGTGCTCTCTCTTACGCTTCAAACCAACCTGTAAACCAAGATTTTTCACTCAAGACACCTTTTATTCATAAAATCCAAAGATTAAACAAATCCAGATCAATTCTCTTGCCAAATCCATCTCGACTTGTTTATTGTGCTAATCAAGTGCAGAAAGAATGATGCTTAAAGTTTCTATGCTAGTGTTGCGGTCCTGTGCCTGTGAGCAATGTATCGATCTAATAGTGCGATGCAATTCCTACTAGTACTCTATGCATCCGAGTTCAAAGAAGTCAATGTACATTAGATTTGTATCATCAAACACCAAGGTAAGGCAACACAAGAAGTTATAGCATTGTTGTTAATTATTCAAAGATATGGCCATCACCTCCTCTGTAGCATCATTTGGCGTGACTGTAGTAGCAGAGAAATCCTCCAGTTCAGCAGCTTTTTCTCGAGCAAGGGAAACAACACTTTCAGGAAAGTTTGCAAACTCTGCAACTTGAATACCGAAACTTTGATCACAAGCCCCTGGCTCAACCTGGAAAGTATGATCAAAACAAGAAAATGAGTGAGTTCAGTTTTGCACAACCAAGATCGCATGCACTGGCATAAAAACAAAGAGAAGATGGAAGAAACATTACAGAGCTTAATCGCAAACATAAGTACATGACATCTCCCTCCAAATCAACTACATGAAATTCTGGAAAAGACAACATAAATAATCTAGACAATAACTAGAGAATACATCTACCTTGTACAGCATAGTCAACTTGCGGCTTGATGAGTCAATATGTGCACTAACATGATAGTTTGCTACGCCAACAATTTGCTTCATATTAGTGTCCTCAACAACATTTTCATGAGCTAATGCAGTTAATTCATGAAAGTGGGTTGCGAATAAGGTAGGTGCTTTAATCACTTCAACAAGGTGCTCACAAATGGCCCAAGCTAAACCTGAGCACCATAGCAAATACTGATAAGACAAAGCTGTAAACATTTCTATTACGTGTAACTAAATGTATCATGCATTAACAAAACTGTAATATAAAAAATTGGCAGTATCAAATACATTGGAAAAAAAAGAAGGTTCAAGAGTTAAACCAACCGAATCCATCATAAGTTGAAGTCCCTCGGCCTAACTCGTCAATAATTATTAGTGACTTGTCTGTAGCTCCTTTCAGTATGGATGCAGTCTCAAGCATTTCTTGCATAAAGGTAGAAACTCCACGTAGCTAGAAAGAAGAAGAAACACATTTAAATTTCCAAAATGGAAAGACAAAAATCTCCAGCGGAAGATAAGAAGACTACAGAGAACTAAAAGATCATTTAAATATCATAAAAAGAAGTTCAAACTTCAAGAGAATATGCCAGGAAACTCACTTGGCAGTCGCCAGCTCCCACCCGAGCAAAAATGCAATCACGAACAGAAATGCTAGCTGAGTCACAAGGAACGAAACAACCAACTTGTGCCATCAGAATATTCACACCAACCTGCCAGTGCAAAGAAAATTCAGTCACTTGTTAATAGTGATTAAAGCATTTGGAATTGAGCATGGATGTGGGGTGTCCAATTCGGTGACACGAGCCACATATCAAGTGCAAGAATGTAATAGTTGCATGGAAAGTTATGGAAGTAGTAGAAAAAGCATTTGACGAGGTCATTAAAATCACCTGTCGGATAAATGTTGATTTACCACCCATATTGGGCCCTGTGATGATTTGGAACCAACTCTTTCCTCTCAACTAATCAGCAGAAATAGTAACAACCACATAAGAACCCATCCAACTTATAAATTCACCAATATCTTGTTGTTTTTAATTTGTTTTTCCTGGGTTCACAAATACTCACAAGTTTACAATCGTTGGGTATAAAATTCACCCAGTCCTGAGCCTCCACGCAGGGATGTCTACTGCCTTCTAATATAATATCCCCTTCATCCTATTATAGCCAATAGCACAATAATTATTGTCAAAATATACAATGTAATAACAAGGAAAAAAATACATTATCGTTATTCCGTAAGAAATAGAAAGAAAAAAGGTCTCTGATTACCGGTGGCGTGATGACTGGCCTAGTGTAAGGAGTAGGACAACTAGAAGCCAAATCAGCAAAACTAAGTAAGACATCCAATTCAGAGAGCAACCCAGCCACAGACCAGAACACCTGGAGATGAAAAATCCTTTAATCCAGAACAAGAAATAGGATTAAGCACAAAACACAGCAAAGTATACTACCTCAGAGAATGTTGTTGTAGTTTGAACAACTCGGTTAACAAGCTCTTTCTGACAACTCTTATACTCTTCAACTATTCTTTGATACTGATCCCCCAACTTTTTAAGCTTTGTGTTGGTAAATTTCACTCCATCCTTTCGGGTTTCCAGGACAATGAATTGTGTTGTGAGCTTCTTCCGTATTTTTGGCTCTTCCTTCTTTGTGATTCTGAAAACATGTCCAAATTGTGTACCTTTATCTAATTTTAAAGCCTTATCTAAGGCGAGATCGAGATCATTGGCAGTTTGTTTGTGCAAATTCTGTATTTGGTGCTCCAACGACTCTTGCTCTTCCTTCAGTGCAGACAGTGCCGGGTCATAACTAGATGAT
This sequence comes from Cydonia oblonga, assembly GCA_015708375.1. Classification (NCBI taxonomy): domain Eukaryota; kingdom Viridiplantae; phylum Streptophyta; class Magnoliopsida; order Rosales; family Rosaceae; genus Cydonia; species Cydonia oblonga. The sequence continues at coordinate 1,971 of JADOBS010303562.1, read as the reverse complement.
ATCATGTACTCTCCATTCTCAAGTTGATCAAGGTCAACAGCAGCTTCCACCAGAGCAATGAACTTATTTAAGTGGCGATCATCAGTCCATAACTCAAGGGGTTCCCAATACCTTTCCTTGGTCAGTGAGGAGAACTGTCCATCATAGCGTTCTAGGGCACTCTTAATGTAGGGAAGTCTTATACACGACTGTAATCGAAAAGGAAAAATGAGTCAGCTTAAATGTATAGGCACACCGATAAGATAAGTACATTATACTAACATTTTGTTTTACAAATATTTCTCTATGATCATACCAACAGAACCTCAACACGATAGATAACCTTATAAGACATAGATTGTACCTGATAAAGTTTTACAATATGCTGCAAACCAGCTCTTTTCTTCTCAAGATTGTGCATCAGCCGCTCGATGTCTGAAATTCTTTTCAGATGCTGCCTCAAATCTTGGCGAAGTGCAGGATCCTCCACAAATGCTTGGACCAAATCTAGCCTCGAGTTGATTTCATTTACATCCAATAAAGGCTGTTTTAGCCACATGTGCAGTAATCTTTTACCCATTCCAGCAGTACAAGTCCTATTCATAAGACCAAACAAACTGAAATTTTTGTTTGCATCGGTTTTGCTTTCCAGGACATTAAGTGCCCTCATAGCAGCAGAATCTAACCTCATATAGCTATCAAGATTATATCTTTGAATGCTATAATTTCCATAATTGCTCTCGTCAGCAAGTAATTCAGCATAAGAGAGCAATGCCCCCAATGCACCAGGTGCAAACTCAAACCCTGACACCAAATCTCGAACTGGTTCAATGGAGCCTTTGACAAGCCGACTGAGATCCTGAACCAAATCCCTCATCTTAAATTCAGTCTTCTTCCTCTCGGTTAACATCACACCACATCTACTCAATGCATCATGCAATGTTCTAATTTCGCTAGTTTTGCCACTCTCTAGAGGCAGAAGGCATTCCTTGCAACCAAGTGCAACTAAAGCTGATTCCACATTTGTAAAGTGACTATCATCAATAAATTCAGCTAATCCAAGTACTCGTTTAGTTAGATCAACATATCCCAACCCAACTGTGCAACCATTTTCCCGAAAGTTAGGTAATAGCGCAACAACCACTGGGGTATCCTGCATCTCATTGTTGGCAAACAAAACATCTTCGAAACTGCCAAGGTTTCCAGGCGTTCCACTTTTCACCAGCCTCCAACTTGAGCCACTACCCTCGTAAATCTCAAGAGTGTGGTCTGTTCTTTCCAGTAGTATATCACGCGTAATTGTCTCAAACATATTTTTACTAACACTCACACTGGATAGGCCATTAGATCCGCTACCCAACTGCCGTAAAGCAGTCGTGGTACGGTAGTAGGTCTTTGCGATGAGAGTGGCATTTTCACCATGAGCAGTATAGTAGTCCTGAGATAACAAGTCACATGAACTGGTCAAAATGCAGTTACAATAAGAATAACGAGAATCCAATAGAGATAATAGAGGGGGAAAAGGGGAAAATAAAATAAGGGAATGCACAAAAGAAAGCCGGAATACAAACTGACCCGACGATCAAACAATCGAATAGCTCTTGAATCCTGCAAAAAAATAAACAGAACAGACCCAAATACTCAACCGGAAAGTAAATGCAAAGAAACGAAATCAAATCTAAATATTTAAGTCTATTTCAACCTCAAGCCAAATTCATTCAAATAAATAAATAAACAAATACAAAAATAGAAACAAAACATGATTTTTATCACTTTCAATTTCAAGAAATTAAACAGACAGCTACGGTTTTGAATACTCACATTGGGGAGGGTTTTGAAGAATGAGAGAAACCCTTGAGATTGCTTTGCATCTAAACAAATTGCAGAAAATATATAAATACAGAAACATATACATACAAATGAATTGTAACAAACATATGTATATATATATACAAAAAAAAAAAAAAAAAAAAAATGAAAAAATTAATGAAA
>JADOBS010303561.1:0-20314 GCA_015708375.1 Cydonia oblonga | reverse complement strand
CTCTCTCTCTCTCTCTCTCTCTCTCTCTCTCTTTTTCTCTGCTTTAAATTATTAAATTTGTTGAATACTGGTTAAAGGAACCCTATTTATCTGGGAAAATAGCTGAATTCATATTAAATGAGTTCACTTTGTCAATCAAAAATGCAGATTTGAGAAGGGTAGCAATCCAAATTTTGGCTCCTAGTGTTGAATTACTTGGGTGTGTTGTTTTAAAATCAGAGGCACGTTCTGGGTCTTCTGACTGACCAGTGTTTAAATTTCTACAGATTGTGGTTCTTGCATTGGGAGAGTCTCCAAAAATCTTCTCATAAGATACTTCAATGAGGTGAGTTCAGTTTCAGGGCAACCCCTCTTTCTTCTACCGCCATCTTTCGGCATTCAGTTTCTGTGAAATTCATTCGATGTTGCTTTATAAGAAAAAATTGATGTCTTTGAGACTTTTGGGTGAACTTGTATTTCATGATGTATGTTGTCATTGTCAATCACGAATTGTAGAATCAAATTCAGATAAGTTCCAAATAGTTTAATGTGAAATGCATTCAACGGTACATGCTTGCACACGTTGAACATGGATTCTAGACTGTATCACGGGACCTCAAAAAGACGTGTTGGTACTTATCTTTCTAGCTTTCGGTTTTATTTATTAGATGAGAACTAATTTTGTTTTTATTTCACATCTGAGCTTGAATCAGGATATCTGTAGCTTTGTCATGTTTTAATGTTTTGGGTTTTCCATCGGGCTGAATTTTTTTTTTCTTGTGTTTTTGTTACATGGAACAAATCAGTGTCACTAAAACTTGATAGAGCTTATTATCCATTGTAACCTTCGCACGTTTTCTCTCTGATCTTCATTCTTTTTTATTGAAAACCCAGGTTGATCTACTCGAGCCTGTATCACATTTCTTGGAAACTGCTCGTGAAAATTTGGCTCCTGAAATCATACGGTCTCTGATATGTACAAAGCTACTAATTTTTTCTGCGTGCCTCTTCAGGTAATATACTGAATTAGTCAAATACAATACATTACCAGAAACATTGGATGGTCTCGACACTTACAAACCCGTTATTTTTTCTGTGTTCCTCTTTAGATAGTAAACTATTTCTCCCCTATTAGTCATACGATGGTTCGCTTGGTTATTTTTTATTTATTTTTTAAACACCTGCCATGCAATTTTGTCAGTCCAATGCATTTACTGTGTGTCTTCTTTTCTTAACTTTTCTAGACATCCATCTCTTACCCTCGCTGAGTCTTTTGGAAACTCCTCATGAACATTTTCTTGCTTCCATTTTTAGGAATTCACACCAGAAGCAGGGAGGTACAACATTATATGGGTTCAATGGTCTATTGGGCATCTGACAGATGACGACTTCCTCTCATTCTTTAAACGGGCAAAGGTAAAACTGTTTTCTTGAGTATTAATGTAAAACTATGTTTCAGATATCAAGGTATCTACTGGGATTGCATCACTATCATTTCATGATCAAACGTAGACTGTTCAATATGGACGTGAACTTGAAGATTTTGCCTGCAATCTTCTGACCATTTATGTTCACAAATCTTTAAATTCTGTGAAGTATTAAAGTCTTCGTTAACTTTAAAGTTTCTGCACTTTTGGTTCTGTCTTACTGACATTATGCCCGGACATAGTATTAAATTCATAATACCATTTTCGGCCCCTTCCTCCCTCGGTGACCAAAAACAAGAAAATTTGAAAAAAAGAAAAAAAAAGAAAAGTAAAATTCAGTGTACCATTACACCATGACATTGGGATTATTGGGTCAAAGAACTGGGTAGCAAAAGATATATACCATTGTTTATGTCCTCGTTAAGATTTTAATCGCTTACTTTTGTGCTATTAAGGGAGAATGTTTACTTTTATCTATTTATTGTCAATCTTTGACAGAGGCACTTTGATGGCAGGAATACTCCTATTATATCTTCCACTTTTGTATGTCCAGTAAAATTTATTCCCGTAACATGTTGCTTAGTAGTTTTCTCGATTGGTGTTGTTAGTTTTGTGTGTAGAAAGGTACTCAACTTTTTTATATGGATTACCTATTTCTAGGTAGGATTAAAACCTGGTGGTCTTTTTGTCCTAAAGGAAAATATTGCAAGATCCGGTAAGTTGCTTTCTGTTTCACTTCATTCTGTGGTCATGATAAAGTTCTCATCTCACCTGTTTCCACTACTGCTTATACACTACTGCTTATACTAAGTTTACCATGCCATTATCTGCATTCTTTTTGGTAGACTAAATTTGACTGAGAATAACTTCTTGTGAACTGATCATTTTGATATGTAGGATTCGTGTTAGACACAGAAGACCGGAGTGTTTCCAGGTCGGATTTGTACTTTAAGGAGCTCTTTCGTCAGTGTGGACTTCATCTTTACATATCAAAGGTTAAATGTGAAATTCGTACTCTGTGCTATTAGCTCTAGAATTTGAAGTGGACCTTATCTCATCCTATCTGTTACTTTTATTTTCATTGTTTATTGCTGATAACTGATATAGTTCAGAAGTGAGGGAGAAATGATTTAAGATGTGCAGAGACACTGCATCTTAATAGGATGACTTCATATGATGCCTGTCAGATCTTTGCCAGTCCTCACTGTTTCATGTTACTGTCAATTTTCTTAATAACGTGATTTGATATCTAACTAAAAATTATTTTTCTGTCACGTAACTTTAAAGATAAGTGAATTATTTGAGCATGGTTTGTTCGGTTTGATGCCACAGTTGAATTTGATGGTACATACTACCTAAACATTTTGATAACCGGTTCATTTTGATCAAGGGAGGTGGGGGGCCAACATTGAGAAGAGAAGTACCGCTAGATCAATATCTAGTTGGTTTTGGTACACTGGTTCATGAAATAACTGTCTTTAGGTGAATTCATATGAAATCTCTTCTGCCGTTAGCATCCAAATCTTCTTCGTTTATAATTCCAGTTTTTTCCTTACATCAGGATCAAAAGGGGTTGCCTGAGGAATTATTCGCTGTGAAAATGTATGCATTAACTATGGAATTGCCAAAGAAGGTCCATCGGAGAAGATCTGAAGTGCAAGCCAATAGACCCGGAGTCATCAAGGGAGCAATCCCAGCTTGAACTTGCATATACACAGAATGCTTTTTGACATTACATTTTGGTCCTGACTTCCAGTAACGGGCTCCCTAAGTAATGTACAAGAACCAGTTTGTATTCACCTGTAAGTTCTGTTCTTTGATGTTCTTGATGATGCATATTCATTGGTTACGTGCGCATCATTTTTCTACTCTGATGTTGTCTGCTGCCCGTTACAAAGCAAAATACAATATTTTGTGTACTAATAGAAGCTGTTGAAAGAGGGAAGGGTTATGAAACCGAATAAGGACATCGATCTCTAATACTGTACTGAAACTTTACAATTCACATGGAAAATTAAAGCATTTCGGATGGAACAAGCGAGAACATAAAATAGTTTTGAATAGAATTGGATTTCCGAAGTTCAATGAATTTAAAGGTTCATCTCGATTGCATGCGCTTGTGGCCTCTACCTCTTTCGGCATGTATTCTTTCGCGATTATGAGATGCTAAGACCCTGCAAGACTGGTAGGCTCTACTCATGATATCAAACACTTGACCCAAGCTTAGTTGTTGGTTGCTGGATAGATCTGTGCACATTAACCCTAACCCTATTGCCTGTTTAGCTTGATCAAAAGTATTTTGTGTCAGTTCCAATTTCTGGTCTATCACCTTCTGCAAATTTCCAGGATAATGCATTCTGATATACTCGAGAAACCCAGCCTCGCCTGTGTCGAAGTCTTCCTGCGGCCGCCTGTTTACGAGCATCTCTAGTAGAAGCACTCCTAACTTGTACATCTCTGAACCAAATTTCAAGTTTTTGCATTAGAAGTTAACCAAATTAAGAGGGAAAAGAAAAAAAAAACAGATCGAAATGATGCAGCTTCATTGATCGACTTACTTCTACTTCTGCTGCTTTGATCCCCGATCTTAAACCTGGAAATTCGCGGCTCCAGATTGTTTGACAGCAAGATACTGCTTGTCCTGAGATCGTATCCGACTTCAGGCCATTCCTCCTGCAGATAACACATGCCTTCCACAACCCCCATCAATATCTTCAGCCTGTGATTCCATGGTGTACTGTTTGACTCCAATAGCCACATCTCAAGGCACTCTCCTTCCATCCATTCGGTCACGATGGCTCTCCACCTTCCGTTGTTGCACCAACCCAATACACTAACCAAGTTCTTGTGGCGTAACTGAACGAGAACCTTGCACTCTTCGATCAAGTTTGGGTGGTTTTCACTTCCGTAAATCTCAATCCTGACTTCAGTGTCACCTCTCAGAGTTCCTCTATATATATCAACTGCTTCACTCTTCCCCTTCAAATTTCTTCTCGAAAATCCATTTGTTGCTGCCTTGAGCATTGCTGGTGTAAACTGATACTTTCTGCGAAGCATTCTAGGGAGGAAATCAGGCCTCCGGAAACAAAGCCACCCCAAGCAGCACACCATCAGGATCACAAAGATCGGAAAACCAACCAACAAGATTATAGCCTTGATCCTGAACTTATGCTTATCGGGGAGAAGACCCGAATGGAGAAAACTCGAAGAATTGAACCGTTTAAAGAAGAGGGCATCGGAGATTTTACTCTCGGAGAAGTGATTATATGATAAATTAAGAGAAGTAAGGTTGGCAAGGGGTGAGAAACTCTCTATTGGGACATTGCCGTAAAGGTCATTATGGCTCATATCAAGAGCTTGGATTTGGGTGCATTGAAGAACATCAATGGGGAAATTGCTCTCCAAGGAATTGTTGGACACATCAATAGTTAAGATGCTCATAGGGCAATACTTCCAAAAGAAGTTGAATGACAAGTAGAGCGGCGCGATCTTTGGGCGGTTTTGAAGGTCTACTTTAGGGAATGATTCGACGCAGTTTGGATTCTTGGACTCGTTGCAGAGATGGCTTGCGACGATGGTGGACTTGAAAATTTCATCAAGGTCCACAGGTGACGAACTGCAGTATCTGAGAGATGGGTTGTGATGGCAGTTTTTCATTATCGTGGAGTTGAAATCATGAGGCGGTTTTAAATTTTTGAGGTCTTCTATGACAGACGCAGCGAGAGTTGTGTATATGGAGGCTGAAATTCTGATGATGATGAGGAGGAGGAGGAGGGAAGTTGCAGAAATGGAAGCCATGGAGAAGTTTGCGTGTGTGAATGTCTTGAGAGGGTTTAATTTTAAAGTGAGTTCAAACGGTTGGCAAGAAAGAAAGTGGGGAGTCCATTTTATCACGTTGAAAGCTAATCTTGGTGGTTACATGCACTCGGACTATAAAGAGCAGTTCTATCGTTGACAAAAAGTACTTATATACTCTAATCTATTCCATATTTGCAGTCCGGAAAAAAATATCTATTCAATTATTTTCAACGCCGGTTTTGAGATTTTAAAGGTTTCTGAAGTTGATTTGGAATTAATGTGCTGCGCTGCATGGTCTAGGGACTGGAGTTAGCCACCAAGGGTTTGAAATCAATGGTAAGAAATGACCTCTTTCCGAACAATTTTCAGCTATCTTCGACCACTCACTTGTACGAATGTTGTTATTTGGATCCAAAGCGAGCAGTTTAACAACTGGGGAGTGCCGGGCCCATTGATTGCCCAAAAGTAAATTTGGGTCCATAAACCGTGTGTTTCAAGATTAAACACTCTACATCTAATTTCAAACCCCAAACAGACGGAACAAGTGAATAATATTCGTTGTAGTTGCACAGTTGCAGACATCCTTGGGACACACACACAAGCCTAATCCCCGGCTCCTCATCATCGGATACAATAAGACATTGTATATCAATAATGCCATCATCAGTAGATTTAGTACTCTTCTTCTTGTTCTTGTTCTTCAAGTTGAACGGCTCAAACCCAATCAGAAAGGTACTGCATTTTGCAACTAATAACCGTACCCATCCAAAACAGCATCAATATTCCCAGGGAGCAGGTGGAAAAGGAGTGTATACGGAGCTGTTATAGATGAAACCCGCCATTCACCAGTCTCGGAAGAGAAGATATCCACATTGTACATGGAGGCATGCCAAGGATGTGAATAGTTAGAAATTTTCGCAACCCTATAGCTATTCTCGGCATTAGCATCTTCCCCCTGCAGGAATCACATATAATCCCACTGTTAGTACGCTATGATCACATGAAGGGGCATCAGGAAGAGTAACCCGTTGCTTCGTACGTGTAGGGATTGCAAATGTAGCATTCACGTTGATAATCACTGCCTGAGCAACACAAAACTAAATCATTTTGCGTATCTATCACAACTGGCTTTACATGTACCACTCCCTTGGCGCAGGGGCGAATCATATTAAGCCCCCCCCGGGGTTTATAATTTGCTCTCCTATTTGTTTTAGGATTAGTTATACGTCTTGGCAATTTTGAGCAGTAACTATTATGCGCTTAGGTTTGCAGCAATGATACCATTCTGCAATTTAGGGTTTAGGTTTGAAGATCCCATGAAGTTATTCTATCAAGCATCAATTCAATTTTTTTAACCTTATCGTATGTAGGTGCTTTACATGAAAAATAAAATTAATTGTAATAAAAAGAATTTATTAAAAGGTGGATGAGGTGAGTTACACAATAATCACCAGAAAATCTTACATGATGCCAATATATTTCTTGAAAATTAGAAATTTACAAGAAATTGGTTAGGATTAGCACTCTAAATCATGTCAACTAACTAGGAATTAATTAATACAGGAAAAGGAACAACAACAAATTAAGAAACAAATCAAGGGCTAGCTGCGACTCTCGTGATTGTCAGCCGTTGGTTTGCAGCAACTGAGCAACTTTGTCTTTGAGCAAGGGTTTGGATTGGATGTCATAATCTTTTGCCAGCACTTCAACAAACTCCTTCAAAACCAAGCACTTCTCTTCAGAGTAGAGCTTCTCTTGAACAATTGGGGATGCAACAACCTGGAGACGCTCTTGATTTATATGCAACCGCTCTTCCTTCCTTTCCTGCTTAAACGTACAATTTCAAATTAAAATGAATACATTATTTCATCAAATAAATAAAATAAAAAAAATTATATTCTACCCTAGTTAAATTCGTCTAAACTACAATGGGATTGAAGGGGATTCGAAGTTGGTTGCAAATTAAACCATTTTAATTATATACAGATGAAATAGTTAGCTCTATTACAATTACTACCTGCTGAATTGGAGAGTCTGTCATGAGTTTGAGAACAGAAACTTGTGCCCGCAAGAACTTGACATACTTATAAGCAGCTTGCAACATTTCAGCAGTGTTCATCTTGGTGGCACCAGGAATCAGCCTCCCAAGCTCCTGAGTCTTCTCAGTTATCTTCCTCCTCCTCTCGCGTGCAGCTATGCTCTGTGGTGACACGGTACCAGTACCACTGACGGCCTTATTATCAAGCTTGGCGGCCTCAGGCTGATTCTGAATTTGGACTTCAGGGGTTTGAGTTGGAACCAAAATTTCAGACTGGAGGAACGGATCATATGCGTTGAAATAATTGGGAGTGGCGGCAACCACGAAATTTGAATTGCAATATTGAACTTGTTGATCATGGAAGAGCTTCTGGCATTTCGGGTAGGGCTGGTAGGAGTAGTTATATTCATCTAGGGTTGGATAGATTTCCGGCGACAGCAAGGCCAAATTGATGTTATCTGTTGGAGAACAAAAATCAGGGAGGAGAAAGTTTTCGGAGGAGGATTCGTAGGGTTGGAAGAGTGGATCAATGCAGGTGTATTCTGGATTAGTACTGTTAGCTAAGCTATAGTAGTAGTCCTGCAGATCAAAGATGCCCGAAGAAGCTGCCTGCAGCTTTTGTTGTGTTGGTAAGCTAAGCATATTCATTTCTGGTGGGTTGAGAAGCTGAAGAGACCCCCAATCATCAACAGGGCAAAAAGCAGCAGTACTCATAGCCATGGAAATTACAAAACCTGCATGAACAGTTAATTATGGTTACTAACTAACTGATTAATTGCTAAAGACAGCAATGCTATAGTATAGAAAGACCCTTGAAAGAGAATCGAAGAGAAAGTAGATTAACTAAAAGAAGATTTGAAAAGCTTAAGACATGCATGAGAAAGAGAGAGAGAGAGAGAGAGAGAGAGAGAGAGACCTGAGAGAAATAGATATTCTTGTGTCTGTGGACCTGCGTTAGACCTAAAGATTAGTGCTAATTAGCTAATTAACAAACCTTATCAGATTAACTGAACAAGTACACAGCAGCCTACCTGCTGACTTATGCTAGTTAAATCCACAAGAAAGAGTGAGGAAGAAAGAGGAAAGAGATCGAAAGAGATGCGGGGGAAGGTGGGCAGTTTTTGGTTTCGTTTCTTTAGGCGCAGATAAAGGATTTGATCTCAATCATCATGGATAATACTACAACCACCATCTCCTAATAATCTTCCTATTTACTAGCACACACTTACCCCTTTATTTCTAGGGTTTGCTATGTTTAATAACTTCGGTTTTATGTTCTGTATAACCGCCACTTCCACATGACTCCTCGTTGGCGGCTAGCTATTCATCACTAATTCACTTTACATAATTAATTAATTAATTAGTCTCAATTACTTTCATAAATTAATTCTCAACGTACCTCCATGGTTAATTAGTGTTCTGTCAATTACTATCCGTTAATCATTAAGGGCAATGTATGTTTTCCAGAAAGAAAGAAAAAAATTGATTAATTAGAAAATTCTGAAATTGTTATATGTCATGAGAGATGAAGAGTTGTGTTTGGAATTACTAGCTATAAGCCATTAGGCCGAGGACAGTCCTGCATGTACCTGCAAAATGGTTATTAATTTGGGGTTACAATGCACAATGGTTTTTAGTAGTAAGGTAAATTGCTGAAATTCTTGCAAGCTATTGTATTTGTGTAACTTGTTTAATACGGTTGTCGTACTAATTGAGATAAAGAAATACTAGAATGACCGCAAAACAAATATTAAAGACACTAAATTTTTTTTTTTGAGCTCACTAAAAACACTAACTTATTACACCAACTTCTAAGAGCGGATGTCGAAAATCCCATTCTAGAACTATTATATTATTTTCATTGCAAATAAGAAATTTTACATGACAACGACAAGTTTGTGTATTAAAGTGGTTGCCTAGTTAGTTTAGTTAGTTTTCGTTTTTCAAGCTGAATTTGAAATGTGCTATAGTGACAAACACCCGTCTCTTTTTCTACATGTTCATTAGATTTTAGAGAAACATTGACTAAAGTCTGATCTCAAAACTTTGGGGATATATTGCTAATTTGCTAGTACTTTTTCTCTATAAGGTAGGTGATACTGTCATTGACCAAACATAAGTAAGCAATATTATCCATGATATTTTATGTTTGTTAAAATCCCGTGGTGATGCTTGGTTAAGGACGGTCTAGAGTTCAGAGTCTAGGGTTTATACTATTAAGACTTGGTAAATATGTACATTTTACCTACAATTTTTTATTATGTGTGACATGCCAATGAGGTAAAATTCAATAACAAAATCTCATAAGTTTCTTATAAATTGGTGATCTCTGCTCGTACTTTGGCGATATCTTCAAACTTTAGGTTTATTAATTCCAAAGAACAAGAAAGAATACTTCTCTAGTTCTATAGCCATGGATAGTGCAAGCACCAAGCAAGTTACCCCTTCTTATAGTCGAGCAAGTAAACTACTTCATTGTAACAAGTAGTAAACTACCCTTGTTTTATAGCAAGGTACATAATGCATTGTCGAATATATTCAATGTGATTTTACAAGATTTAGTTTCATTCAGGTATGATTTTGGTAATTCAATGATTTTATTATATCCTATATACAAAGTATTCTTCAGTCATTTAGAACTGGATCACATCAATAGTTGGATTTTTTTATACGCACAAAAAAAAATATTGAAATTTATTGATTTGAGTAAGCATGAATTTCATGTTCACCAGTAATTCTGAAGCAACAAAAAAAGTTGACTAGTTATTACGAGATCAAAATTCATTTTCGAAAATTTTATTTATGGACATATGATTCTTCGATCCCAAATTTAACAAGTGTAAAATTTCATTGTTAGTTTGAATTTTTTTTTTTGACGAGGTTATGGTTTAAGTGGTTAGGAGTGTTGATTTGTACATTCGAACTTATGTGTCTGAGTTTTGTCTCTTCAAAGTCAATTGTTTTTCCCTTTTTTATTTTATGAAAGAATTGTTTTTCAGAGCATTTTTTGCTCACCATCCTAAATTATAATGTATGATCATTATACATCTAATTATTTGTCACGTGTTATTTTACTTAATTATAATTATGATGGTGAGCAAAGATGCACATGCACCCTTGTTTTTTTTTCTCGATTGACTTCAAGTCTTTTGTTACCTTCCTGCTCTTCTTGTTCTTTCTTAAAGTAATAGGGAAATTTTAAAGGAAAACTAATGAAATAGTTTGAAATTTTTTAGTTTTAAAGATAAAGACAAAATAAATGGTAGAATGAATAGTATCAGAATTGATTTTTTAATGTAAAAATGTGGTTTTTCGTTAAAGTAAACAGTATCAGAGCTTTTCGTTAAAGTTCCCAAATTTTAAAAGGAAAAAGAGTAGGATTCTCTTCCCTCTTTTTTTTTTTTCCCCCAACTTCCCTCCCCTCCTATTTGAACGGTAAAGGTTAAGTTATGTCAATATTTTATACTAATTTTTTTATAATAAAAGAAAGATAAAATAAGAGAACGTGAAAGGAGAGGATGGAAGGGGATGGAAATGGTCCTTGTGCAAAGAGAAAAACATATCCACAACCCAAAGGCCAGATACCAAAATACTTCTTTCTTTTGGTCGGAAACCAAGGTTGCTGATGACTCCGTCTCTGTTTCTTTGTCGTCCACTCCGTCTCCACACCGCACTCGTCTTCTCCAAACACCACTTTCCTAGCAGTCCCTTATCATCATCAAATTTCTCTTTAGTCCCTGTTTGGTCTTGCTCTTCCTCTCACTCCAGCAATGCCCCCACTCCCCAAGGTCTGGTCCCAAATACATAATTATTATCAGAAAGCTCCTCCCAGTGCCTTGTTACTCTTTTCCATGACTTGGGTGGTTGTTTTTTTTGCAGGTACTGCAGAGAAAATGGAGGAGCAGATCGCGGGTGTCGATATCTTGAAGCAGAAAATGGAGGTTATTGGGATTCTCTGTACTGATTCTTGTGTGCCTGGAAAGTATACTAATTTACTGTGTCCCAAGGTATTTTTGAAACATTAGTTGTTATATTCTTAGGATCTTTTATGTTTTGTAATTTGTGCTCCAGTGAAGAAGCATTGACAATTTGAAATGGGAGTTTATTTTGGTAATTAATCTTTTTATCATTATGTTTTTGCTACATATATCAAAAGGGTACTTCAAATTTTCCATGTTTTGCTAAAACAGTGCAATGGTGGACCGACAATGGAGAGGAGTTTGTCTGTTCACATTGTCCAAAAGGGGTATGCTGCTGCTGCTGCTAGTTTTCTGATGTGTGTCACTTCGCATTTCGAATTGTGGGGTTGTGTAATTAGGTTGTAATTACTTTGGTGATTGGATACTGTAGGGATTTGGCAATGTGGAGGTGTTTTCGAACGGATTGTAGTTGGGCTGACAAGGTAACATGAAACAACTTATTTTATTGTGTTTTTCATGCCCAGCATTTGAAGAGTCTTAAGGGGAGGACTCGGGAGACATTAATCATTTCGTTGTTACGTTGTAGGTATTTGCGGATGGCAGGGCAGCGCATAATGAGGTGAAGAAGAAAGTTCACTACTCTGGACAAATGACGGAGAAGAGCCTTAAGTTGGAACCACTAGGGGAAAAGGTACTTACATTGACCGATATCTGCCAATCTTTGATCACAGCGTGTTCATGTTTGCATATATCTTTCTAGTATGGAATGAACTTTAATTTTATTGCTTGTCCCTTCTGATTTATTCTATGTACTCCTATTTAGAATTTATTTCTAAATTCTGCTATCCATATACAATGGAAAGAATGGTTTCAACTTACATTATTGTTGGACACTTATATTTGGAATTAGCCTGTCAGACACTCGAGGATATGACGAAAGAGTTGCCAGAAAAGGGGCATTTTCCCGGTTACAAAGGAGGCCATAGGGGGAAGGGGAATTCAAACTGGTCTTGGGTGCGGGGTAAATGGTTTCTAGCCACTGGAGTTACAATTCCCCACAAAAAGAAGGGGCCTTCATTTGGCTAAAAAAGTTCAACTAGAAGGGTTTATGCATTTTTGTCAGGAAACATAGATATAGTACTGTATGGTATCTCTGCTATAAACATATGCCTAAACATAGATTACTATATGATTTTATTTGTTTCACTGACATGCATCTCATATCTAGATAATTGAAATTATCGTGTCCATTATTAATATAAAAGTTGAACCAGGACACACTGTCTGGTTCAAATTCCAGTTTTGTGCTGCTTCCAACGTGTTATTTTATTGGATAAATAAACACTCTTTCATTATCCCAGCTAACTGCATACTTCAGTGAGCGAATGATATCCGAGGAAACTTTGTGCAGAAATGGTGTTATGCAACGTTCCAGTAATAAGGTACCCTGAAGTTATCAGTTGCTGGACTTACCAATTTACTTTTGATAGGCGACTCTGAGATTAGGAACTGTGTTAAAACTTCTGTGAATTCCAGGATATCATTGCATTTACTTATAAACGCAATGGACTGCTTGTTGCCTGCAAGTATCGAACCATAGAAAAAAGTTATTGGCAGGTATGCATGCTAACATTCGCCCAGGGTTCTTTTACTAGAAAATGTATAGAATGCATGGCAATTAAGTGAAATGTGGATGCTTTCTAGTCAGATGTTGAATAATTTTATGTCGTTGATTTTCAGGAGAAGGCGTCAGAGAAAACACTGTATGGAATTGATGACATAAATGATGCAGCTGAAATTATCATTGTGGGTTCAATTTCCCCTTATTTTGATGTTTTCGTCTTCTGTCTCCTGGATCCCCATCTTACTTCTGATGCTGCTAGGTTGAAGGTGAAATTGACAAGCTTTCATTGGAGGAAGCTGGCTTCTGCAATTGTGTGAGTGTCCCTGATGGTGCACCGGGAAAAAGTTCTACTAAATTGCCACCAGTGGAAAAGGTGTGGGCTAAATTCTCTGGAGCCTATCTTTGTGTTTAGATATACAGTTTTAATCAACCTTTGAAATGTCTGCAGATTGTAACTCCTTGAATGACTTCGAGTGGTCAGTTACGGAATTAACAATGAACAGTACATGTATCAACATCTGAGAAAAATTTAGTTGAGTGACTTCTTATTTCTTCTCTGTATGCTATTAGGACACTGCATATCAGTATCTGTGGAATTGCAAACAGAATTTGGATAAGGTATGCAAAACATTGCCAATCAATCAAACTTTTCTATACAAACTGTTGTTTAATTAACGCTTGCCTGTTAGGTTTCTCGCATTATCCTGGCAACCGACAATGACAAACCAGGCCAAGCTTTGGCCAAAGACATAGCATGCCGCCTTGGGACAGACAGGTTAAATAAGTTTTCTGTAGTTTGTGTTTTGTATTTGAAAAATCAGTTTGTGTAAATGTATGCAACTCAGTAGATATTCGATTTATGTATGTACGTTCTATATTTGTCTGCTTATTTCCTTTTACTTTCTTTGGCTGTTAGATGTTGGCAAGTAAGTTGGCCGAAGAAAGATGAAGTCAGCTATTACAAAGATGCTAATGAGGTTTGATGCTTCGACCCTTTTTCCTTATTGCTAGTGCTGGTTTTTCTTACATGCTACTAGACTACTAGTTGTTCTAGAATCCTAGTTGTTCTTTTACGGCTTTGTTTTTTCACAAGGACGAATACGTAGGCGTTATAAAGTATAATATTCCTTCTTTTTTTTCTTCACAATCTGGAGAACTGATTTCCTTAGGATCCTTGGCCGGCTTTCTTATCTAATGATTGGATTATTACCGTAGGTTCTCAAGGACATGGGACCTGATGCTTTGAGAAAGGTAATCGAAAATGCAGAACCGTATCAGCTATGCACCACAGACCAAGTAGTACAAAGTTCTGACGAGCATAAGCTGGATAAAATACTGGCTTCTCAGTAAACAAAGTGCACACGACGGCTGTAAAGTTTCCCCGAGATTTGTATTTGTGATTCATAGTCAGAGGTTTAGGTTGAATTAGCATTGGTACAGAAGAGAAAATATACGACAGGTTAACAATCATTGTTTAGTTTGTATATAGAAGCACCTTGCTTAAGTTCATGTGCCGGATCTTATTGTGACTTGAAATACAAATGATATTCAATGCTAATTTATCTCGGGAAAACTTTACAGCTGTCGTGTGCACTTTGTTTACCGAGAAGCCAGTGGGTTGAAGAGGAATGCTTTTCTGCCACTTGCATGCATGTTAATTCTAAAGGAAAACTAATGAAAAGAACTTGAAAATTTTGAGTTTTAACGATAAAGACAAAATTAAGGGTAAAGTGAATAGTACCAGGATTGACTTTTTAATGTAAAAATGTGGTTTTTTATTAAAGTAAACAGTATCGGAAGCTTTTCTTCAAGTCAAGTTGGTTAGCTGGCTAGCTTACTAAAATAGCAACCTGTTTGAGTCTTAAGAAAAGACTACCAATTACTAAACCAATTTACACTAACCCTGAATTTTGATTAACTAAACTATTAAATTTGCATCTCCAAACTGAAAATCCCGTTAGTATGTGGAGGCTCGAACTTGAGTGTAAGAGGGAGGACGTTCCTTTTAGTCGACTTGACATACCTTACATATGTACAAATGAATTCTCTTAGGTACCGTTTGGTACGTAGACGGGACGTGACAAGACGGAACAGATGATGTAAATATTGAAAAAGATAAGGAGAAATTTTGTCATAAAATGTTATAAATTTGTGTTTCACGGATGTGGAACGGGTCGTTCCAGGGGAAGTGGTGGAACGAAAAATTAGCCAAATTTCGTCCCATGGGACAACCCGTTCCACAGTTTTTAAGCGCACCAAACGTGGGACGGAACGGCTCGTCCCGTCCTGTCCCACGTACCAAACGGTACCTTAAGGAACTCAAATATGTTTACTTAAACCTTTTTCTTTAAGATGTAGAAATTACATGAAATCTTGAGGTCAAATTTTTGCATACTAAAATAGAATCCTTAAAATTTTGTAATTAGAAATAAAATGCTCATCCCGTAGGCTGTAGCGCAAGAGGTTAAGAACGTTTATCTTATTTCTTTTTCAACCTCTCCATCCCCTAGTACGCTTATATCAAAAATAAAATTAAAAAACAATAAACCGACAATAAATCGTATATAAACAATTTAGGGTCGTTTTATTTCACAGAATTAAAAATAAAAAGGAAAAAATGTAAATAAATCCAAGGATCCAATTGGGCTCGTCTTGTAAGACCTGCCCTCATTTCCCCTATCAAGTATCCAAACGCCCAATTCTCTCTCTGCTCTCGGAGCACTGCCCAACTGAGCAGCCATGGACGTTCTCTCAATCTCATCCCCTACGTTCCTCCCCACCCCAACCTCCAAGCTTTCTCGCTCCTCCCGCCCCAAACCCACCTCCTACTTCCCCACTTCCTCTCCCAAAACCCCCTCAATCAAATCCCTTTCCCTCCAAACACCAAAACCCACCTTCACCACAAGGTCCCAGGCGCTCGACGGCTCGCTCCTGATTTCCTCCGCCCCTCAAACGCCGGCCACCGCCATGAGAGGCGCCGAGGGCGATGCCATGGGGCTTTTGCTCAGGGAGAGGATTGTTTTCTTGGGTAGTAGCATTGATGACTTTGTGGCCGACGCTATTATTAGCCAGCTGCTTTTGTTGGATGCCCAGGATTCTAAGAAGGATATCAAGCTCTTTATTAACTCCACCGGCGGCTCTCTCAGGTTATACATGATTTTTTAGCATCTGGGTAGCTTTTTTTTTGTTGGTTGTTTGAAAGCAGTGAAATTTTCAATTTTGTTGGGGAGATTTTGCGTGGTGGATGAGACCCTTTTCAGATTATGATGTTGTTTAATTAGTTTTTGTTGTTATTAACTCGTTGAAATTCGGGTGTTCGAAAGACTTGGTATTTGCTTTAATTAGTGTAGCTTTTAATTTGTTGATAACATGGTGAATTAGGCTATGGATGTCTCATTAAATCATATTGTGCACTTTCTAGTTGTATGTTTGACTGCTTTGGTTCGATGACACTGATAACAATGACAAGATGTGAACAAGTGATTTTGCTTGTTTGTTCATGCGTAATGGAGACTTATAGGCATGTTGCTCGTTGAATGTTGTATGAGAATAGAGAAAGAGAAGATCTTTGGGCTTAGGTTTAGTAAAAAGCATGTTGACATTTTTATAACTTAAGATACAGTTGTGAGGCAGGGGAGTTCCCGTTGGTGAGGCGCTGATGACACACTTATTGTACACTCCCACATTCTGTCTTAGTGTTCCCATTGCAACATTCCGCATTGATGCTAGTTATTGTCTCCTAATAATCAAGTAACAGTCTAGTTATATGCTAAATGCATGGCTTAGGCTTTGATTTGTCAGTGTCTTTCATTCATGGATCTTTGAGACCCAAGTCTGGTATCCATGTGAGTGGTGGACATAACATAATCCGAAAATCAGCTGAGTGTGGGGCTGTCAACAGCGTTTGGACGGTTTCTCATGGAAGTGTTAATACTTGTGACAGTATGTAAAGGGAGGAAGTGTAATGTTGGTATATCAATTCCTTGTTGAATCATGTGCAAGGATGCAGCTGAGGCTGATTGTATTGAACTTTTACTCCTCCACTGTCTACTTGCATTGATATTTGGCATAGCTTTATAGGGAGGCAAGGTTGAGTTGTGTGCTTTGGCATCCTGTATTTATCCATTTATTGAATACTATTGTGCTTCTTGTGTATTTGAGTGTGCTTTTGGGATACCCACCATTTGGGCATTGGTTTCTAGAGTTTAGTGACATACCACTTGTCTATAGTTATGAACTGATGCGGATTGAAGGGACTGTTGAATCTGTTGGGTTACGAGATTAAGCATATTAGTTATAGAATTCTGATTTTAGCTGGCCGTAATTGGTTGTTTGTTATTTGTTATGGGGCATTAGCTAAAACAAGATCACTGTACCATTCACATTTGGGTTGTCAAAGTGGGGATGATAGTTGTGCCACGATGGTGCTGTTTGCATTTAGTATGACCTTACAATTTCTGTACTTAACGAGTAAAGGCACAAATGAACAGCTTAGTAACTCACAGACACTGAATTCAGTGGATGTAAACATACATTTGATGCTATTTTAAGAACTCAATGAATTAGTTAATTTCATATTGAACTTTATTCTTCTGTATATGTTTTCATGGTTTTGCTGTCTTCTTATGTGCTTGCTGATTTGCCTTCTTGTTATTTGTTTTAGTGCTACAATGGCTATCTATGACGTCGTTCAGCTTGTGAGGGCTGATGTCTCCACAGTTGCACTTGGCATTGCAGCATCAACAGCTTCCATAATCCTTGGTGGTGGCACCAAAGGCAAGCGTTTTGCGATGCCTAATACACGGATCATGATTCATCAACCTCTTGGAGGTGCTAGTGGCCAGGCAATAGATGTGGAAATTCAAGCCCGAGAGGTGATGCATAACAAAAACAATATCACACAAATTCTTTCAAATTCCACAGGCCGTTCATTTGAGCAAGTTCAAAAGGATATTGACAGGGATCGATATATGTCCCCCATAGAAGCAGTTGAATATGGAATAATTGATGGAGTTATCGACGGAGATAGCATTATTCCTCTGGTGCCTGTCCCAGACAAGGTGAAGCCGAGAACAAGTTACGAGGAAATTAGTAAAGATCCAAGAAAATTTTTGACACCAGACGTCCCTGATGATGAGATATACTAGTTTTCGCCATATGTATGAGAGGTACATTACTCAGATAGCTTTCTGATTAACTTTGTGGTTAAGCCATGATATCTGTTAGGACCCTGATTTCTGTAATTAAACCAAGTATGCCTTTTTATTCCGAAGTTCCAACAATTATTTCAGTTTACGAACATGCATGCTTCTTCCATTTGCCCCTTTCTTGATTCTGGTTTTTAATTGTTTGAGTGATATTCATATCATGTAAACGACGAGAAATGAGATTCAAACTTGGGTACAAAGAGAGTGAGTATACCGTTCTAGCTAACTTGGCTACGCCAAAGTTTGTTCTTGGTTGAAAAGTGATTTTTGCGACGCACCTCCTTGTCCATCAAATTGTGATAAGTAAATTTTTCTCCGGGCAAATTATTTACTTAATCATTAATTACTTAATCGCTATATGAAACAATTTATCTACTTTGTTAGATGTATGCCCTAAAAGCAATTAGATTAGTGGATTGCTTAATGTAATACAAGGATTAGTCCATAATCTAATCGTTGGGCAAGACCACTAAAGAGATCCTCTTTTTACGTGTTTATCCTAAACATTGTTCTTGGTCGTTTGGTTATTTGAATGAACATCTTAGAATCTGTTAAGACTAGTGCGCACTATGTTTGCACAAATGTAGGATGGGAAGTATGGCTAGTCTCAAGCCATTAGGGAGAGTCGATAACACAAGTGTATAGGTGTTTAATAAAATTAAGTTTACTAAACAAGGTCGCCTCGAGATCTTATGTACGTATGCTAGATATATACTTATGTCAATAAGAACTCAATAGTTGTAATAGTGCAACATAGTCATTGAACCTTGTTGGATTAAGCTACCTAATCATGGTGAATGTACAATAAGAAATCTCTAACCTTCACAATTGAAGGAGAATGCTCGTCTACATGGTTCAAAAATCTTTTGCCAAACATCATGATTTGGAATGTAGTGTCAATGTAACTTACATATCAATCCAGTTACGAGTTTTATGCTCATAATATTATTAATTTATTGAAAGTTTAAATAATTTTTAGTTAAACAGAAAGTGTAAATTAATACAATTACAAAATCTACTAATGTGAAGCAATTAAAACATGGTGTTCGATTTTCAAAATCACCCCACGTGCAAAATGTTTTTTAGACCTTAACCTCTTCCCTCCTTTTCTTTCCCCCGGGAAACCCAGCCGAGTTGAAACACCACAAACAACACTCGGAACCCGCAATATCTTCTCAACCAAGTTCCCGGAGACATGCGTCGTCTTCTTCATCGGCCTCTCCGCAAGCTCTCCTTCTTGTCCTCCTCAACCTCCGGCCTTTGAGAGGCCTCCAAGCGGCTCTTCAAGTTCGCTCCTTTTCCGAACCCACTGACCCCTTCTGCACGCAGACACCCCTTCCACTCCCGCTGCCTCGCCTTCTCTCCGATTTCGTTGAAACCGTGTTGAAAATTCGGCCGCTTTGCCTACTGACTAACTGATATTCTTCTCTCTCCCCTGCCCATCTCGCAGAACCTGGTAAGTTTGTGCTCAGTAAAGAAGGATAGGCTATATTCTGCTTTAAAATTTTTGGCTTTTCGCATGTAAGACCTTGATAACATCACATTTCAGTGAAAAACACTTGAAAGTCAGTACTTTGGAGAAAAAACCCAACGAACTTTATAGCACCAAAAGAATTTCACCACCAAGAATCAGTTAGAGCATGACGAGTGGATATATGACGGGTTTTTTTTCTTCCCTCTCCATTTGAGCTCTTATAAGTGTTGTTATACGGTTTATAGTTGCGCGGGTTTTTTATTTTATTTTATTTTTCTAATTTACTATTATTTTTTTGTGCTTTTGAAGTTCATAATAAAACCCAGAAGACCTGAACAAAGTCAATTAACTGAGTATGTGTGTATGGTGTTTACAGGTGGACCATTTCTGTGCGGGTTAAAGGATATGGGAATTTTTCTGAATTTAATGCACTGTATGCTTTTGAATTTTATGTAGTTGAATTGGAAAAACCAGAAGAAAATGGAATGTCCTCTATCCAAATGAGGATTTTGAAGGAGAAATTGGAGAATCTTGGCATAGACGGTGAAACAATATTTGTACCGGGGCAGTAGAACCACTTGAGTTGTCCAATGGTATGCTAATAGTTCGCTTCTGCCGCGATGTTGTATTTATTTCAGTATATATTTCTTACTTTGTTTGCTTAGGATTTTACGAATTACTGAATCTGTAGGATGGTAATTGTCAAAACCTATGCCTATGTCCCATTTTTGTTCGTTACTTTAAGTTTATGAAGATGTTCTAATATTCATCAAATGCTAGGCATCTTACCTATAAACTAGTTTTAGGAAGCAAAAAAAAAAAAAAAAAAAAAAAAAATTTTTATATG
>JADOBS010303560.1:0-20301 GCA_015708375.1 Cydonia oblonga | reverse complement strand
TGTTTTTTTTTTTTTTTTTTTTTTTTTTAAACAAATGATATTATTTACACTAAAAGGGAAGAGATGAGCTTAACCTCACAATGGGCTAACAATAATATAGTTCAAATTCATATTTGACGAGAATTGAATTGAAGACATCTCACTTACAATTAATAATAAGTTACTTAAATCTCGTACTTAACTAAGAGTTTTGTTATTACGGTATAGTGATATTCCTCTTCACTTGTAAATGAGGTTTTAGATTCGATTCTCGCCAAAGACGAATTTGAACCACATTATTGCTAGCCCATCTTGAGGTTAAGCTTACCCCCTCCCCTTTAGGCCTACTCTAACCCTT
This sequence comes from Cydonia oblonga, assembly GCA_015708375.1. Lineage (NCBI taxonomy): Eukaryota > Viridiplantae > Streptophyta > Magnoliopsida > Rosales > Rosaceae > Cydonia > Cydonia oblonga. The sequence goes on along the minus strand of JADOBS010303560.1, from coordinate 19,964 downwards.
GGAGTAAAACTCAAATTCCCCCAACTTGCTCCAACCATTGGGGCAAATATAAGTTTTAACCCAAAACTCATTCATGGGGCAAATTTAGCCTAGGATTTCCTCTGGGTTAGTGGGCTGGCCCAACATATATGTGCATTTTTTTTAGTTTTAAATTTACAAATTCATAGAATCCAACGGCTAAGATCTAATATGATAAAATCCAACTGTAAAAAAAAAAAAGAAGATATAACGGTTCAAATTTAAATTCAACGGCTAAAGTAATTAAAAAAAAATTCTTTCATGTGTTTTGTATTCTTTTATAGTGTTCGACGAGTTTCATGGTGTCGGTTTAGTGATTTTTCAATAATTATCAAAATTTAAATTTTTTTTAGATTGAAATGTTCATAAAATTAAATTATGATAGGTCTAAGAGGGGAGGGGTAGGCTTAACCTCACAATAGGTTAGCAATAATGTGGTTCAAATTCGCATTTGACGAAAATTGAACCTAAGACCTCTTACTTACAATAGGCTAGCAATAATGTGCTACGCTTGCTGGGTAAATGGTGGATATATGGGTGCTTGTCTGTTGAACAAGTTCACTAAGCATTAACCCCCCAAGACGTTTAAACATATGGATGCTTACCACATGTAAAACATTACAAATTTTTTGGTTGTAGTTTGCAAGTAGTTATCAGACTTGAGGCATCATATGTATTTTATGCTTATAGATATGAATTTTGATTTCAGCTCAAAGCCTTCCCTACTTTGCAAAGACCGATAGTGTGTTACTTGGGTTCATATGTATGACACTACAAAAAAAGAGCCTTTTGAGACGGTCAAAACATGTCGTGAAAGCATCCAAAAGTGTTGCAATGGCCCTTTTATGACAGACTTGTGACTGCCAATAACACGTCGCAACAAAGTGGTGTTGTAAATGTTTGGTCTATTATATGCAACACTTTGAGCATGTTACAAGTACTATTTACTACAGGCTTGCGACAATGACCTACGCATCGCAAATAAGAGGGCTCGGGTTTAAAAAAAAAAAAAATTGGGCGTCAAATGGGACGCCACAATGACATTATTTTAACAACTTCACTAAAATTATTTTATGTGAAATTTACTATAAGTTCCAAATTAAAATAAATTATGTAAATTTCTATAAACTACGTACGAATTGTTATTAATAATGAACTATAAATTAGGTAAATTATAATACAAAGTATTATCATATAGAAGTACCAACAAAAGTATGTAACCAACGCTGCACTTGTACTTAAAGTTAGTTGAATGGTCGTATCGATTATAGTATTATACACTAACGACATCATGTAGTCTTTATCTAGAACCTGCAACAAGTGATATTTTTGAAACAGATTGCGAAGCTCCTGACACATATGAACACACAACACTAGAAACAGATCGTGAAGCACCTAAAACATATGAAAACACAGCAAAAGTAAAATTATACATGTCCAACTTGTAGGGGAGGCAAAGTTGACACTCATATCACCTGCTTTGAATATTTCAGCTTTCCATGGAATTCATTGTAATCTCCTTTAAGTGCCCTCAAACAACTGAATTTTTACAAGAGGAAACACAACATTTTTTAAGATACTTAAACACTAACATATAACGATTTCTTCACTTATATGGGACATTTCTATTGCAAATAGTATATCAGATATATCAGGAAAACTGATACTTGTAGAATTAAACTAGCAAGAAAAATGGCTAACCAGAATGTCAAACATGTCCATTGCATATAAATCCTTGGCAATCCTTGGCAATACAAATCTAGAACATGCATACAGCCAGTTTGCTGCAATGACCCAATCAAACCTTTATATGGTTTCCTCTGCCTCATTGCATTTTCCAATGTGGGTGTGGACAAACCAATATGTTGATTGAGTCTCTTGCACTGACAAACTTCTGGAACCAAAATCCATAGTACTCAAGGGCCTTACTCCAGTTTCCCTCATGCTCGAAGGTAATGATTTGAGAGCTCAACTTTCAATACCATCACCACAACACAAGAAAGAAAAATCCAAATATAAGAATATTCATATGTTTTGAATATAATTTATCTTTGGGACCTTGGACAGTACTATACAGAGCCATGCTCACAAATAATAGTGTTTACCTGCACAGGGACATCCTCAAAGCAGAGTGATTAACCAAACTCTCCACCATACCCTGAATGAATTGGAAACCTAGTTGAAATTACACATTTCATCCAACTCTGGGACAAAAAAAATTGACCATATTTTCACAATGAAGAAAATAACATTCTACCCAAGCACTAATTAAATGGAGAATTCAACTTCCCTCGAACTTCTTTCTGGTCCAAATGTTCTAATAGTTCAAAATCAATTTTCCTAATCCCAAACAGCAGTGCACTAACATTGACCCTATTTTGCCATTCTACCCAACTTAAGGACAACTAGTTTTCTCAGTACAATCGAACTAATGCACTGATTGAAAGAAGCACAATCGCAAACAGATTTATACTAGCAAATTTCAGTTCCATAATAATCAAATTCTATCACACATTTTCATAATTTAAATACTAAAATAGAAGATGATTGGTAAAATTAATACCTTGCAAATCGAAAATTCTCAAATTCCACTGCCCAGCATGATCTCCCAATTTCGCAACTCTCTGATACATAGCGATGACCTTCTCCTTGAGACCCCTCCCCAGTATATGAGCCTGGCATTCACCATAGCCATGGGGGACCCAGAAGCCGCACCCTACAGAAACGTGTCGAGCGCTTTGTCCGTATTTAGACTGACTCATCCGCAGCTGTGCTTGAACCGCTTCCTCCACCGCATGTACATCATCACATGCCTCAGCTGCTGCAGCGCCTCGCACCATGCCTTGCACACCAACAACGGCGCTCAGGCTTGGATGGCTGAGCGTCAGCCCAATTCAGCAAGCATAAAAATCAATTAAAAAAGAAAACCCTAAAAATTACTTAACTTACTGAATCAGAAAAGAAGGGAGATGGTTGTAGTGTCTTACAAAATCTCCGATTGTGCTCCGCGATCTCCAATTTTGCTCCAAAGTTTCCGATGATTCCCCCAAAATCTTTGATTGGATAAATTAGGCCTATTTTTTTCAGTCGAATAGGAAAGTGAAAAAGGTGCAGGAAGAGAAGGATGATTCTAGAGAATGAAAATGAAGGCGCGCTGGATTGTTTTCATCTGAAAATAAAGCGCCTAATTGAAAAATTAAAAAATTTAGGCGCTAAATTTTATTATGTCGTTTAGGGTGTCGCAAACTTTACTCAGCGTCGCTTTATATTAGAGATGGGCACGGGCCGGGCTGGGCACAACATATTTCAACACAGGAACCGGATCTAACCCGGCCCGGTTGAAATTGGTTGGTTCGGGCCGGGTCCACGGGTCGTTTGATTTTTTTTTTTCTTCTATGATGATCGACTAGGCACTTGAAGATGCTCGGGGAGGTATTCGGCGTTGGTTACGAGCGTCCGCAACCTCCCTCGACAAACGACTCAGAGCCTCCTTGAAGTCCAAATCGTAGTAAGGATCGTACAGATCGTCGTATCGAAACCCTAAATTTTCATTACCAATTTAGCATAGTTCAAATTTAATACAATCAAATCGGTCTATACATACACAGATACATATATATAGAGAGAAAGAAGTTAGGGTTTCTGAAAGAGGAGGTGCACCGTAATGGCGGAGGCGTTGGGAGACGGCCTTCATGTGCTGGCGGGCGAACCAATTTTTCCTTGGATCCACCAAAGATTTCAGCAGTGACGCCATTTTTGCCTTCTCTCTCTTGCTCTCTATCTATTTCTCTCTCTAGGCTAAGTTTCTAGATGAATGGTCGAGTTTTTGAAGGCAGCGATGTTGTGGTGGCTATAGCTATGGCCGGATGGGTGGTGCCATTGTGTTGGTCGCGACTCGCGACGGCGGTGATGGGCTGGGTGATTTTTGTTAGGTGAGGCTGGAGAAGACGATTGAGATTTGAGAGTTGGAGTCGAGGTTGAGTCGTCAAGGAAGGGACTGATTCCTGGACTCGAGATTTTTGATAATTTTGTGATAATTCGGAGAAACGGATCCAAACGGGCCCATGTTTCCTAATGCTTTTGCACTCACCCCGCCCCGATAATTTTGTGAACTCGCTCTGAACCGCGTGGAACCGGCCCGCCCACGGGCCTAGGGCCCATTTGCCCACCCCTAGCTTATATTGTTATTTACTGTTATAAACAGTGAGAATGTATGCCCACATGCCAACAGTAACTTTCTCACATGCCAATAGTATTGTTTTTATTTGTTGTATAGCAATAATCTACTTTCTGTAAGCTAATCACAGATGTTGTTGGATAGGTCACATGTGTAATTTTCATTTATTGTAAACCTACGGATATGACTCTATAAATAGAGCACTCCGCAGGTGATCAAGGGACACCAACTGAAAGAGAATATAACTAAATGCAATAATATCAGTATCCCTCCATTCCTCTTTTCACCTACAATCCTTTTGTGTTACGAAACAAACAGTGTGATATTTTGCACCTGCTTCGCTCCTGTCCCTAGCAAAGGTTATCTCTCTAACTTTTGCCTATTTATAACACGTTATTAGCACAACTCTCTAACCCTAAATAGTTCTCATCTCCATTAGCCGGAAAATGCTTCCTCCAAGGATTTTACTGTTCTTCTTCTTCCTCTGCCTCACCTGCCTGGTGTACCCTTGCAAAGAACTGCTTGCAACATGCCTGCTTCTAGTTGTCAATATAACAATTACTTATATTTATCTTTGATTTCTTGTTTGGTGTGGTTCCTGATTTCTTGTTGCCTTGGATATTACTGGAAATAATTACCTTACCTAGGTAGTGGATGCCAAGATACATTTGGAGGCAGGGAATCTTGGAGAAATCATCAAGGAGGAGAACAGTGCATCCTCTCAAGATCGGGCGAAGACCATGATCTTTATCCGTCACCACCTTGATGAAGGACTGAAGAACGAGTACCTAACTATTGAGGATCCATTAGCCTTTGGAAAATACTGAGAAATAGATACAATCACTAGAAAATGATGACTCTTCCAAGGGCTCGTTATGAGTGGACTCACCTAAAGATCCAGGATTTCAAGACAGTGGCTGAGTACAATTCTGCAATGTTCAGAATCAGTTCCCAGATAAAGCTCTGTGGGGAAACCATTATGAGGAAGATATGCTGGAAAAGACTTTCAGCACATGTCATGCCTCTAACGTACTCATGCAGTAGCAGTGTAGAGATCGAGGGTTTACTGAGTGCAACCAGCTTATATCTATACTCCTTGTGGTTGAACAAAATAATGAGCTCCTAATGAAGAATCATCAGTCTCGACCTACTGCATCAGCACCATTCCTAGAAGTGAATGCTGCTTCCCTTAAAGTGAACACCACATCCTCTCGTGGCAATAATTACAAACGAAGACATGGCCACAAGCGAGGCCAATGGAACGGGAAAGGCAAGAACTATGGTGTCCAGTTTCATAACCAGGTTTCAAGGCATAATTCAGGCCTGAGCTTCAAGAATGAAAATCGCCAGAAAGGTAAAGCTCATATGAATAACATTCCTAGAAATCCTGAAGGAGTTTGCCATAGGTGTGGTGGCAATGGGCACTGGGCGAGTACCTGTTGTACCCAAAAACATCTGGGGGACCTGTATCAAGCCTCTCTCAAGTAGAAGGGCGTCGAAACCAATTTTATTGACCAGGCTAAAGCGATGATATACTTGATCTAATGTTCGATTTATCAGGGCAATTGAACTAACCTACCTGGATGTTTTAGATTTCATTGTGGAAAGAGGGATTGAAGTGTATCGGTCTGATTGAATCACTTCTGCTTGATGTACTCTTATCTGAATTTGTAGTTTAAATCTTGCATTTTCAATTCAATAAAAGTGGCATTTCAATTTCCTTTATTATGAATAAATTTTTTTTTTAACTGAGATTTCCTTACTTAGAGAGCATGGATAAAAAATTATGGTTATTCTAAAAAACAAGAGCAATGACAAAGATATTTGTCTTGCAGACAGCGTAACCACGCATACAATACTTTGAGATCGAAAATATTTCTCAAGCTTGATGCTTACAAAAGTAAAGGTAACAACAATATCAGGCCAATCAGATGTAATTGAAGGCTCAAGAAAAACCCAGATCATGTTACCAAATGGAACAATATTGTCCATACAAAATGCGTTGTAAGCTATTCGATTTACTTAAAATTTGTTGAGTTTCAAAGACATACATTTAAATGGATACCACATTGAAACGAAAAGTGCATAAAATGTGAAATATCTATGCATTACCTCCAATGATAACCAGAAGTGTATATTAAAGAAGTTACGTGGTTTATTGAGTGGATTGTATTATACGTACATAAAGACAATTGAACCAGAAGTTCATTGATTCAAAAGTTTATATCCTTTGGCATGCCTGTCTGGGTCATCTAGGATCTACCATGATACGTAGGATCATTACCAACTCTAATGAACATGCATTATTGAGCAGACACATTGCTATCTCAAATGATAACCATTGCAAGGCTTGTTCTCAAGGGAAGTTGGTAATTAGACTATCACAACTAAAGATTGATGCTGAATCCCCATAATTTTTGCTAAGAATTCTAGGGGATATTTGTGGGCCTATTCAACCACCTTGTGGACCATTTCGATATTTTCTGCTTTGGTTGATGCATCTACCCGATGGTCACATGTTTGCCTATTGTCTACTCGAAATGTAGTTTTTGCGAGACTTCTTGCTCAGATAATTAAGTTGCGAGCATAGTTCCCAGATCACCCCATTAAGTCAGTTCGACTTGATAATGCTGGTGAATATACGTCTCAAATCTTTGATGATTACTGCATGACACTGGGCATTGAAGTTGAACAACATGTTCCTTATGTCCATACTCAAAATAGTTTAGCATAAGCATTTATCAAACGGCTTTAATTAATGGCTCGCACTCTGCTAATGAAAAAAAAATTTCCAGTCTCTGCATGGGGACATGCTATCTTACATGTTGCATCATTGATTCGATTGAGACCCATAGCCAACCACTAATACTCATCATTGATTCAAAAGTTTATATGCTTTGGCATGACCGTCTAGGTCATCCAGGATCTACCATGATGCATAGGATCATTATCAACTCTAATGGACTTCCATTATTGAGCAAACACATTGCTATCTCAAATGATAATCCTTGCAAGGCTTGTTCTCAAGGGAAATTGGTAATTAGACTATCACAACTAAAGATTGATGCTGAATCCCCATCATTTTTGCAAAGAATTCAAGGGGATATTTGTTGGCCTATTCAACCACCTCGTGGACCATTTTGATATTTTATGGTTTTGGTTGATGCATATACCCGATGGTCACATGTTTGCCTAATGTTTACTCAAAATGTAGCTTTTGCGAGACTTCTTGCTCAGATAATTAAATTGCGAGCATAGTTCCTAGATCACCCCACTAATTCAATCTGACTTGATAACGCTGGTGAATTTACATCTCAAATCTTTGATGATTACTGCATGACACTGGGTATTGAAGTTGAACACCCTGTTCCTTATGTCCATACCCAAAATAGTTTAGCAGAAGCATTTATCAAGCGGCTTCAATTAATAGCTCGCACTCTGCTCATGAAAACAAAATTGCCAGTTTCTGCATGGGGACATGCCATTTTACATGTTGCATTATTGATTCAATTGAGACCCATAGCCAACCACCAATACTAATCATTGATTCAAAAGTTTATATGCTTTGGCGTGACCGTTTCGGTTATCCAGGATCTCCCATGATCCGTAGGATCATTACCAACTCTAATGGACTTCCATTACTGAGCAGACACATTGCTATCTCAAATGATAACCCTTGCAAGGCTTGTTCTCAAGGGAAGTTGATAATTAGACTATCACAACTAAAGATTAATGCTGAATCCCCATCATTTTTGCAAAGAATTCAAAGGGATATTTGTGGGCCTATTCAACCACCTTGTGGACCATTTCAATATTTTTATGGTTTTGGTTGGTGCATCTACCTGATGGTCACATGTTTGCCTATTGTCTACTCGAAATATAGCTTTTGCAAGATTTCTTGCTCAGATAATTAAGTTGCGAGCATAGTTCCCAGATCACCCCATTAAGTCAATCCGACTTGATAACGCTGGTGAATTTACGTCTCAAATCTTTGATGATTACTACATGACACTGGGCATTGATGTTGAGCACCCTGTTCCTTATGTCCATACTCAAAATAGTTTAGCAGAAGCATTCATCAAGCGGCTTCAATTAATAGCTCGCACTCTGCTATTGAAAACAAAATTGCCAGTCTCTACATGGGGACATGCCATCTTACATGATGCATCATTGATTCAATTGAGACCTATAGCCAACCACCAATACTCATCAATGTTACTCGTGTTTGGGCATCAACCAAATATTTCATATTTATAAATTTTTGGTTGTGCTATTTATATGCCTATTGCACCGCCACAATGCACTAAAATGGGACCTTAACACAGACTGGGAATTTATGTGGATTTTGATTCACCATTTATCATTAAATATTTAGAACCCTTGACATGTGATATGTTTACAGCTCATTTTATGGATTGTCACTTTGATGAGACAGTCTTCCCGTCATTAGGGGGGAGAAAATGTCGTTCCAGAAGAATGGCAAGAGCTAATATGGGTTGTACCTACCTTATCTCATTTTGATCCACGAAGCACTCAATGTGAAAATGAAGTGAAAATGATCGTTCTTCTTTAAAGTATTGCTAATCAAATGCTGGATGCATTTAATGATGCTACGAAAGTGACAAAATCACATATACCAGCTGCAAATGCACTTGGAAGAATGATATACCCTTGTGTGTTTGTTAATAAATCAAATTTTGGATTTGCTATAGTGGCAGTATATGTCGATGATATGAACCTAGTTAGAACCCCTGAATAGATTAATAAAACTGCTGAATATCTGAAAAGCAAATTTGAAATGAAAGACCTTGGGAAAACAAAATATTGTCTCGGCCTGCAGATCGAGCATTGTGCTAATGGAATTTTGGTCCATCAATCAACTTACATTGAAAAAAATCTTGAAGCGATTTGGCATGAACAAGGCTTACCCACTCAGCAGGACAATGGTCGTTCATTATTTGGACATTAAGAAAGATCCATTCTGTCCAAAAGAAGATGATGAAATGGTCCTTGGTCTAGAAGTACCATATTTGAGTGCAATAGGTGCTTTATTATATTTAGCACAATGTACTAGACTAGACATAACCTTTTCAGTCAACTTGTTAACAAGGTATAGCTATACTCTAACAATTCATCATTGGAAGGGAGTCAAAGATGTTTTACAATACCTTCGTCAGACAACAGACATGGGCCTCTTCTACTCAGAGAAATCCACAAATGACCAGATTCTTATTAGATATGGAGATGCTGGTTTTCTCTCTGATCCGCACAAAGCCTGCTAAAAAACTGGATATGTGTTCACTAATGGAGATACAACAATTTCATGGCGCTCAACAAAGCAAACATTAGTTGCTACATCTTCCAACCACTCGGAAATACTTACTTTACATGAAGCAAGTCGTGAATGTTCTTGGTTAAAATCAATGATCCATTATATTCGGAATTTATATGGTCTACCTTCAAAGACAGATACTCCAACTGTCATTCATGAAGATAATGTAGCCTGTGTTGCCCAAATGAAGAAAGGATTCATCAAGGGCGATAAGTCTAAACATATATCTCCAAAGTTTTTCAGTGTGCATGAGCTTCATAAGGCAAAAGTTATTGAAGTCTGACACTGAATTTGGACTCGTCTAATTATTACATGGTGCATTCATCGTACTTAATTCAAAGATGGTTCATGTTCTCATTTAAGTTCATGATTAGTCTTCCATTAAGTTTGTGCTTAGTAACCTATTCATAGAAGGTTGAAGGTTGTTCCATGCCTAGACTATTTAAAACCTCTAGTCATGTATAGAAATAAATCATTCAGAAACTAAGAATTACTTTCAAACTTGGTTTAATGAAGAGTGTTTTTCTTCTTATCCGTAAACTCTTATCTCTTTGGTGGATTCCTTAGAGTGGCAAGTTGTTTATCTTTGAGTGTTCACTTGTGGTTTCTCTTTGATCTTTATTATCCGATGTCAAATTGGTAATCAGAACTCTATTCGATCATGGTTGGGAGGTATAGACATCGTGGATGCCGACAAGCTCGCCAAGACTCACCACATCATGAGAGACATCTGCGTGACATTGAGATTAACGACAAGTGCAGCAGCTCAAGCATCGTCTTGAGCGCTACGAACCTCTAGAACATGATGATCCCAGTCATGAGACAGAGAAAGATGGATCCGATGATGAGGAGGAGATTCCTTTTGTAGGTGACAAATTTCTAAATCTTAATCTTCCTCCAAAGTTTGATCTTTATCCAAGTGGTTCTTGTGAAATTTGTTGTGATATATGTCGTTATAGTTTTGTCTATAATGATGGTGATGATGAGCGTATAGTTGATGTGGTTGATCAAGAAGTTTTTCAATTTTTGTCAAATTTTCATTACAGTGGTGATGAAGATTTGAGTACAATGGTTGAAGAGTTCCAAGAATAGCTACATAATGAGGCAAAGGTTGTTGACATCCATAGAATTCATGACACTTTTTGGGAAGATTTCATTGTTCAGGATATGAGAAGGAAACCCTTGGATAGAAATTTTCAGAATGATTTGAATTATTTTTACTCAATCCCAAGTCATGAGTATGAAGTAATTCGGAAGCAATATCCTAATGTGATTTTTTTAAAAGGAAAAAATTGGTTCATGCATGGTTTATGAGAATATGGAAAATCAATATTTATTTGGATTGTTGTGCTTCTTGTAATTTTCAAGGTCTTCAAATTTATTGGTGCTAAATGGGCTACTATGGAAAATGTTAGTTGGACATCCAAAAGATCGAGGAAGACTAAACAAAACTCAAGGATGAGTTATATCGCAGCAGAAGCGTATGGTGCTGAATTTGGACTCGTCTAATTATTACATGGTGCATTCATTGTATTTAATTCAAAGATGGTTCATGTTCTCATTTAAGTTCATGATTAGTCTTACATTCAGTTCATGCTTAATAACCTATTCATGGAAGGTTGAAGGTTGCTCCATGACTAGACTATTTAAAACCCCTACTCATGTATGGAAATAAATCATTCAGAAATTAAGAATTACTTTTAAACTTGGTTTAGTGAAGAGTGTTTTTCATCCTATCCGTAAACTCTTATCTCTTTGGTGGATTCCTTAGAGTGGCAAGTTGTTTATCTTTGACTATTCACTTGTGGTTTCTCTTTGATCTCCATTATCTGGTGTCAAAGTCAGACAAATCCGTTCCAATGAAACTATGGTAGACATGTTCACCAAATCTCTACCAAAGTGCACATTTCATAAGCTAGTGAGGGTATCAGATTACGTCGGCTTACCAATGAGCTAAAGTTGAAGAATGTGGAATTAGGGGGATACAATTTAGGGGGAGCATCCACGATACATGTCGGTTGTACTCTTTTTCCTTCGACTAGGATTTTTCCCACTAGGTTTTTCCTATTAAGATTTTAACGAGGCACCATAAGCATGCTTAACACTATATCAACAATCTAGGTAAAGTTGTAATTTTTTTTCCTTCGCTATGGTTTTTTCCCACTGAGTTTTCCAAGTAAGGTTTTAACGAGGCAACTGATGTTGATTTGTGGGCATCCAAGGGGGAGTGTTGTAAACAGTGGGAATGTATGCCCACATGCCAACAATTGCTTTCTCACATGCCTAATAATGTTGTTTTTGTTTGTTGTATAGCAATCATCCACTTTCTGTAAACTAATCACGGATGTTGTTGGATTGGCCACATGTGTAATTTTCATTCACTGTAAACCTACGGATGTGGCTTTACAAATAGAGCACTCTGCAGGTGATCAAGGGACAACAACTGAAAGAGAATAGAACTGAATGCAATAATATCAGTATCCCTCAATTCCGCTCTTTACCTACAATCCTTTTGTGTTACGAAACTAAACATTGTGATATTTTGCACCCGCTTTGCTGCTATCCCTAGCAAAAGTTATCTCTCTAACTTTTGCCTATTTATAACATTTACGACATTATTTGTGAAGTTACTTGTACAAGAGTCGAGAACACTATTGAGCTACCATTTAGCGCTCAAATTTTCTTTTATTTGCGACGACCATGTTATCTGTCGCAAAAAAATGTCGCAAAAGGGCCTTTTTCTTGTAGTGTGGGTATGGGGATTAGACGATTTTTCTACACTCGGAGATTCTTACAATCTATAAGGGTTGGGAATGCGCCGTAAGTAATCACACTCATAAGAAGATAATATCTACTCCTAAATATCCTCTTGAATTCTCCCAGCTTAATACGGATTCCATATCCCAAAAGGTCTTTCTCTCAACTATACTTTCTTGTCTACTGCTTACTAGGGCATTACTCCAGTAATGCTTCCCTAACACACAATACTTTCTTGTCTACTACTGAAGTCTTAATAATGCTTACTAACTTAACCGTTGGAGAGCCTTTGGCTGATGCCCTACCGGTACCAAGGTTTGACGTCGATTGTCTACTTTCTTGCAAGTAGTCGGACTTGCACACGTATTTCGTCTGTGGTGCTGTGTCAATTTGGTTCCAATTATATTGTATGTTATTTGATTATTCAAATTAAATTTATACCAATAATGCCTGAATACCAAACATAAAGCATCAAGTAATATAATAGAGGCATGAGGGTCTAGCCCTCCAACTTCGATTGGGTTTTGACCATTTTTAAAGATTTCTTTAATATATGTTTGTGTATTAAGAAAGACACATTTAAGCATTCGCCTCGAACACCAAAAAAACTGAAGGCCGGCCCTGTTGTATCGCCACATACAGTCCTCGTGCAGCTGGCTAGAGAACCTTCGTAGAATAAGCTTATTACTAATTATATGGACATCCATTGGAAAAAAAATAATTATATGGACATCCATCGTCATTCATGACATTTGGGACATCTTTAATAAAATGAAAACGATTTGTTAATTTTCTCATATTTTATTTTAATAAGACTAGAAAGAGAGAATTAGTACTAGACTTTATGGAGTAGGATTTTGCATAACATCATCCAAAGTGTGACCGCCCAAATTTAAAGTCAAAGATTAATCCCCATTGACCGTTTCTTATTTCTGACTTTCTCTACCAAACCCATTCATATATTTCAAACTTTAATCGTAGGAAAGACGGAACTAGGAAAGTTTATAGGTTAAAGTAGGCTAATTTTATCAAAGAAGATTGAGCTCCTTTCTAGTAGATAACTTTGGCCATCTGTGTTTTAAAATTCCGAAAATTTACTCAAGACTATTGCCCACCCTAGCCAGCCATAGTGTACCTCCGCCCTTATTTACGACAAAAGTTTAACTCTGGTGCTCATTGCGTAACTAAACAAAGAAAAATTACATTTATTTGTGCAAAGTCATCAAAACTATGATGCACAAGAATAGGATAGTAAAAGGATTCCTCGCACACCTTTGGTTAAAGAAAAAGTTGTATGAACAGAAAATGAGAAATTATTACGAAAAGAGGCTATATATGTGTGTGTGTGTGTGTAAAGAATGAAAATCAAATAAATAAACAAATGATTAATTGTAATCATTATCCACTTTGCTTCTCCTTTGTATGAACTTTTCTATATATTTTGGTTAAAAGAATTAATTAATTAAATTGTGTAATTAACTAAACCCAAACTGTTTCCGTTTCTGGGTTCATCATCGTCTATCTGAACAAGACAAACGACCAGAACGCCATGAAAATAGTAACCCCAGCAGCAATGCAGATCATGTCCAAAGCCTTCTCTCTCCTCTCCTTTCTCTCTCTCCTCTCTCTCTTCATCTCCAAGTACTCTTCATACCTCGCCTTCCCCTTTACCTCCTTCCTCCTCTTCCCTCCCTCGATCGCCCTCTGCAATATGACCAAACTCTCCCTCCCGTTCAAATGATTCCCCTCCATTCCCTCCATCTGCATGCTCACCTCCCTCACGTGCAGCTCCCTTCCTTCACTCCCACTCCCCTTGCACGTCACCACCATCCCGCACTGCACATACTCCCCCTTCTTCTCCCCCGCCAATATCGTTGCGAACCGCAGCTGTATCTCCCCTGTCAGCCAGTGACGCTGTACCGTCACTGCCATCCGGCTCGACAAATTTGCCGCTCTTTTCCGGGTGGGGTCGATCACGATCCAGCTCAGGCTCAGGTTGTCCTCCAAGTGCTTCAACGACTTCTGGTCTTCCCCGACATGTTGGATTGGTGTCGGGATGGTTTCTTTCCGGTCAAGTAAGTCGACCCGGAAAGGCGAGCAGAGGAACCACCCGGATTCGGTCTCGGACTCCTGAACCTTGGAGAAAATGAGCTGGTCTTTGTAGAAAATATCGACGGCCGAGATTAACTCCACGGTGGGGGACGAAGGGCTGAAATTGAATTGGGAGGGGGAGTGGTCGAGGAGCGGGAAAGAGTCGGAGAAGAAAGAGCGGTGACCGGCAGGGAAAGTGGAAATGATATCGTTGACTCGTGGATCGGTTATGGAAGGCCATGTGGCGATGCTGGCGTCCCGCCAGAGTTTTTCTTTGGCGGAGAAGCCGTGTAATTCGGACGAAGCACAGGCGGCTGCGGCCAAGGTCTGGCCGTCGAGGCGGGTGAGGATGTGAGCCGTGATAATGTCGGGATGGATGACGGAGATTGAAGGCCCGTCGCCCTGATCGACGGCCAATGTTGTTACAGCTGAAAAGCTCATTGTGATCGCAGCCGAAGCTGTTGAGGTTGTTTTAAGAGTTGTGTGTTGAGTGGTGACAAGGAAGGTGTGAAGGGTTGGGTTTTATAGTGAGGAGACTGACGGGAGTATACCAAAGCTGAATGGTCAAATAACGGTTTCAAAGCTTTGAATCTTAACTAATTAATTAGTTAAATAATAATTAAACTAGTTGCAATTTAGGTGCAGGCAAACCTTCTCTTCGATTAATTTGTATAATTTAATATTTTGGAGTCGGAACACAAGCGTTTCATATCTTTTTTTCCCTTTATTTTAGTATTGACAATTATATAACTTCTTTAAGATTTAAAAATTTTGTGTTCACATCTCAAAATATAATGTATTCTCTCTGTTTTTTATTTTTTTATTTTTTTTATTTTTTATTTTTTTTATTTATTTATTAGTTGGTGGATTATAGTATTGATTTGAGGAAAGTTGAAGTTCTATCATAAAATTAATTAGTAATATGAAGTTCTATCAGGATTCATACACTACTACGTTTAACTATTTGCATGATGAACAAAAGTTGGTTGCGCAAAGTGTATTTTTGTTGCACAAATGTCTGTGCGACGGAAACTTCATCGCATAGAATCCATCGCGCAATGATTGTGAAGAAAGATTGTGCGCGACGAACAATAGCATTGGTCACAAGAACGCGACGCGATGGTTTAGCCTTCGTTGCACAAAATACCAAGATACAAACGTGGGACGACTAATATTCGTCTCTCGAAACTTTGCGCAATGACAATTTATTCTTGCGCGACGAAACCTTGATAGCCGCTAGAATTTACGAGACGAAGGTAATAAAATTAAATTGCAATTAAAAAATGTAATGAAGAGAAAAATAATTTATTTAAATAAATAGAAAATGTATGTACAAGGAAAATGTTTAAAAAGTTAGGGAGTAAAAAACTAAGAAAACAATGCGGCGTAATCTATAGGGTTGTCATTCGGAGGCGGGTGGAAGGTCTCGAGGTTAGGGACGGACTCAAAGGTTGAAGAGGCAGAGTTATGGGCATGCTCGGATTGGAGGGGCTAGGACGTTGACGTGGGACAAAGATCTAGGAGACAAATGTCAGGCTGACTGAGGGCTTGTACAATCAGTGACATATGGCTCTTATACGAGGCGAGCTCAGTCCTAAGGTCGGCCACTTCTACTGTTAAAGCTGCCAGCTCACTATTTGACTGCGATGATGAAGAGGCTCTAGGTTCCCACCCCTGGGCATTCCCTATCCCCCTACAATACGTCCCTGACATCCGCCTGAGAGTCTAATCTAAGGTCTCTCTGTAAGGATCTGAAACCCTGCATCCTCTGGGGGATCCACAAACTCGAGCGGAGTCTACTTTTATTGACAGAAACAGATAATGTACTAAATTAACTTCAAATCTCATAGATGTTGTAGCAAATTAACAATGCATTCTTAATCTCTCCTTTTTGACTTGAATCACAGACTTCCTCGTTCAAGGACGAAGCCATATATGGCACGTCATTGCAAATTATTACAAGAAATTCAACAAGAAATTACCTTAATGAAACTTCACTAAATTCATACATGTCAAATTATCAACAAAAAGCAACAAATCAAGAAGCCAACTTTTCGAGGAAAAAAAAAAACCCTTTAAAAAATCCAACCCCCAGCTCTTAAACCCTAATCCCCTAAAATCGATCCCTGAATTCTCTAATTTAATGCTCTATAAACTGGAACCCCAAATTCCCCAAACGAAAATCGAAATAAATTAAAGAAATCTAAAATCTTTACCTTGTTAGTAGCGGAGATGGGTGGACCGGATTGTGGGCATGTGTAGGGGACAGTGGAGCACCGAAGATGGGTGTGTGGCGGAGAGGGTGTGTCGAAGGAGGAAGAAAAAGTGCGAGGGGGCGAGAGTTTACAGAGATTTAGTGAGAGAGAGAGGGAGGGTGTGTCGGAGCGAGAAGGTTTAAAGAGATGAAGAGGTGAAGGGAAAAGTGTTTGCGATTTCAGTTTAATCCCAAGTTTCTTGTGCGACGAATATCTTGTATTCGTCGCGCAAAAAATTCAATTTTTCACAAAATTATTTTCGTGCTCGCCAAAAAGTCAAAATTTTCAGCTCAAAATTCAAAATTTTCACGAAATTATTTTCGTGCCCGCCAGAAAGTCAAAATTTTCAGCTCCTTGCGTGACGAAAAGGAAATTAATAGTCATGCAAATAATATTTGACCGACGAATAGTTCTTGTTTGTCGCGCAAGAAGCTGAAAATTTAATTTCCTGATTCAAATTTTGTTTGAATTTATATTTATTGAAATAAAAACAATTTATTTATAACATAAGATAAATAAATTACAAAAAAAATTCATTTAATATGGTTTACATAGCAAGTCACAAATAAATTGCATTATTCATCATTGGAACTATAATAACTTTTTCTTGCGTCGTTATCATCACTTTCAATCTCCCAATCCTCTTTCTTGATAGGTACCTCACCGTCATCATTCGGACCCACTACACCATCGTATCGTGGAAGATTACCGAGGTCAATTATAATTGACTGAATCGGTATTTCGATTGAAGTCATTCCTTGTATCTAAAATGGTTATTGGATACAATTTGTATCTCAAAGTGTTTCCGCATAATTTTCCATTGAAGATTCTAAACGTTGGTCAGGGATGTTGTCGTATGTAGGGTCTTGTTCTGGTATAGCATACATGTTCCTCTGATCCATCTTCTAAACAACTTTCCAACCTCTCCCGACTTTAGGGTCATCTCGGTACACAATCTGTTTTGCCATGTTTGCCTAAATGTAAGAGTTGTCATCGTACCCAGTTATGTTAGTGTTCATAGATAGTAAGCCATGGTCGATTTTAACGCTTCCCTATCTATTTGGGTTTGTATCAAACCATCGACACTTAAATATGATCACTTGAAATCGAAAAGTAATTGCATGACAATTGTTAGTTTGCCAATGAAATCAATGTCGGTACTTTCGCCCCCACTTGGGACATGGACACCGCTATTTTGCATACATGACTTGTCCTCTTGTGCAGTTCCAAAAAACTAGACTCTGTTAACATGGCAAACCGAGAACAATTCAGCGCAAATCGGGCCGAACGCTAAGTTATATAACTCTTCACTGTAAATGGGGGAATTTGATGCTTTCAATTTATTCACCTAATATTATACAAAAACATACACATGTTAATTTGAGAAAATTAAATACTACAATATATATCACAAATACAAAACACTTATAACTTATATATTCAAGAAACCATTGTGGAAAGAATTCTTGGTGTTTCTTGGCATACAAATGTGATGGATGTTCTCGCTTCATCATCTCTTCATGCTCATCTAGGTATGCCATTATCTCGTCACAATTGTTCAGTACGAGCCAATGCGCTACCTCTATGTCATTTTTGGAAAACTCGCCTCGTATATGATCTCCAGAGGGTCGTGCGCATTGGGAAAAAATAGAAAGTTTCTCCTTTCTCACACCCCTGTCATTATTGCGCTGAGGACGATTGAAAGTCGTCTCCACATCTTTTAAATACATTCCACAAAAAGTAAGCGACTCATTGAATCCAAGCCTCTATAATTGATCATTCGGGCTTTGGCCTGTTGTGTACACTTTTTTTCAGTTCCCCAAGAAGCCTGCCAAAATAAAATGATACGATACAAATTAGTAAGCATGGGTTAATGATGCATAAACAAATGATGAAGATTATATACCTCTCTATTGGATACATCCAGCGATAGTTGACAAGACCAGCAAGCAATGCCTCTTCAAGCAAGTGAACCATCACATGGATCATACTTGCGAAGAAAGCTGGAGGGAATATCATCTCAAACTTGCATAGTACTTGGACAATGTCATGGCGCAACTGATTAACGTCCGTCATTCGTAACGTTCTTGCCATCAGTTGGGAAAAAAATCTGGACAACAACATGATTGGCTTCACAACATCTTCCGGTAATAGGTATCGAATACCCATAGAAAGTAGGCATTGCATAAACACATGGCAGTCATGGCTCTTTAGTCCAACAAATTTACCCCTGTCAATATTCATGCAATGCGCAATATTAGAAGCATACCCATTGGGAAACTTTACAGACGATACAAACTTTAAAAACTCTTTTTTGCCATTCGGTTTTATAGAAAAAAATGCAAGATCCCTTCTGGCTTTATCACTATCCCTATTCATCCATAAACCCCCTTTGTATGCCCATTCTTTCCAAATCAAGACAAGCTTTGATCGTGCCCTTTGTCTTGCCCTCGATATCTAGAATGGTGCCCACCAATGTGTCAAATACATTTTTTTCAACATGCATAACGTCAAGGTTATGTCTCAATTTTAGTTTCAACCAATACGGGAGCTCAAAAAACATAGGCTTGTGCGTCCAGTTCATATGAGTAGAAGGTCTGGTCTTATTCACTGTTTTCCCGAACGGAGCAAAATCCAAATGGTTAAGCTGTTCCAAAATCTGATCACTAGAACATTCTCTAGGTTTGAGATTATGCACTTTTTTCCCGTCGAACTCTTTATCCTTTTCCCGTCACTCGTGGTCCCATGGAAACCATCTCCGATGACCAAGGTAACAAACTTTTCCGGTGTGCCAACCAGATGTTATATCATCCTTGCATACAGGGCATGCCATATAACCCGTGCTCTACCCAGAAACCATTGCATATATGGGAAAATCGTTCAAAGTCCACATAACTGCTGCCCGTAAAGTGAACATCTTCCCAGTGCACTTATCGTACGTGCACACACCGTTTATCTATAAATCCTTTAGCTCATCAACCAACGGCTTTAAGCAAACATCGATTGACCTATCAGGATCTTCAGTTATCAACATAAGTTTAACATAATTTAATTAATTTTAGGGTAAATTACATAGTAGCCCCTTAGGTTTGAGGTCTACTACAACCCCATACAACATCATTAAAACATTTCACTTTGATAACTCACGTACTATTTTATTTCAAAATAATACATCCGTAACATTTTCCATCCATTGATCTATTAAGTGCTGAAGTGGCTGCCACATTTGTGCCACATGGTAATTTATTATTATTATTATTATTATTTTAAAAAACCTAAATCTTCAACAAAAAAAAAAAAAACTTAGAAAATCCAGATCCCATCACCCCACCCT
>JADOBS010303559.1:0-20299 GCA_015708375.1 Cydonia oblonga | reverse complement strand
GGAAGGAATGAAAACATTAAGATAGGAACACAAAAAAAAAAAAAAAAGCATTTAAAGTTGATCTCTTAGACTTTTACCACAGGGTCCTTGATTCTTTACGGTGGTGACGGCTCCATGCATGCTCCAGTCAATGCTAAGGTGAACATCAGGACCAAGGCCGGCCCTGAGTATTTAGGGGTCCTGTGCAAGATATAGATGGAAGCATTTTAATTTTGTTTAATGTTATTTTCTTTTTCTTTTTTCTTTTTTGAATTTTTTCATCCATAAAATTAATATATTACAAGTTATTGTAATGAAAATAAGTTGTTTGATTGGCCAATTTTTTTTCCTTACCTTCAAAGGTCCTAAGTTCGATACATGTTGGATGCGTTTTTTTATCTCATTTTTAAGTTTGCAAATTTGCAAAAGCTTTAAAAAAATAACAAAGCAATGTCACAAAGATTTGAACCCAGCACATGGGCTAAAAATAACAAAGCAATGTCACAAAGATTTGAACCCAGTACATGGGCTACAAGGTATAAGAGCTCAACCAATAGAGCTAGAGCCACATATATGATTGTCCTATGCATCTACTTTATTTTATATGTATCTGTATACATGTAATGAAAATTTGGGACCCTTCCGAATCGGTCCTGTGCGGTGGTACCTTTTGTACACCCTCAGGGCCGGCTCTGATCAGGACCGCCTAAGTTCTCGTACCTAAAAGATACATCTGCGGATGAGGTCTGTTCAGTGGGCTTTATGTATCCAGTATGTTGTTGGATGAAATCTTCGTGGCTCAAATCAGCAAATTCATTGAGTCCTAACTTGTATGTGTTATTCCCATCACGGTTGAATTTCTCCACATACTCGACGTTGCTCTTGAAGATGGCAAAATGCCTTTCCTTTTCTTCACTGTCCGGATAAACGCGTCCATACTATGACATCCAAAGATCATATTTTCAGCAATGGAAGCTTCGTACAATGGATATCCCAATAATCACTAGGCTTCTCTCAAACACCATTGTTCACAAAGTACTGATAAACTAAGGACTCTGTGATGACAACGAATCAGTTTATATTCTAACTTCTAAGTAGTGATTGACAGGATAGCTGTCAAGAACGAAAGCGTACCCATCTAGGGTTTATACATGATGATCGTACCGAAAATTTAGAAGGGAGAAATATTTTTTAAAGGTATAGATTAATCATTACTTGATTTGGTGTTCCACAAAAACTCAGTTGATTTAGGGTCGATTTTATTTTGAGTACAAGTAATCTGCAGGGCGGATTCTATATTACT
The DNA here is from genome assembly GCA_015708375.1 of Cydonia oblonga. Lineage (NCBI taxonomy): Eukaryota > Viridiplantae > Streptophyta > Magnoliopsida > Rosales > Rosaceae > Cydonia > Cydonia oblonga. The sequence continues at coordinate 19,017 of JADOBS010303559.1, read as the reverse complement.
TGCGCTGGAGGCTATCTTTTTCATTTATTTCCCATCTAATATTTGCTCTTTTGTATGAGCATAGATTTCCTATATTACAAGTTAAATTTCCAGGCAGGTTCGAACAAGTTTATGACCTGCAGGGTTACGATCATTCCGGCCTGATCCGAGATTCCGAGAAGTTGATTCCTTCTTCCTTTTCTTTGTGGAAAATTAACACAGGCATAAACAAATATAGTTGAATTAGCGAAGTGAGTAATAATTGCCAAAAAGGGTAATAGATATGAGTCGATTTCATTGTCCTTTCCATTTTTAGTAGTTTTGACTTCTAATAACTCACTTTTTATCTCCTCTTTTGCTGGTTTAGGCCCTCATATGTCAAGTATATATAAAACTACACACACACACACACACAGAGTAAAAATACAGGCTATGTGGTTGACACATGTTGTCCATATCCATGATGGCAACTTGGCGATCTCAATAAAAGTTATTTTCTACTTAACTATAGGAAGTATGCATGGCAATGCCAAAAAGACCTTGTTTAAAATTGCGAATTCTCACGTAGCGGCCCTCACCCCAGTTTCCCCATGAATTCTTGACTAATCAGTACCTAATGCCGTCTTCAGTTATGCCGTAACCAACGACAGTAACACCATGCTCGAGATAAAACCCACGATCTCCAGAGAATACCCTACCGGAGTACTGTTTAAATTGCATTTCTCCGTTTGCAATAGCAGCTGATAGAAACCACCATCTGCAATATGTAGGCAACAATGTTCTTTGTCTTCTCAATGCCACAAGTTTCATGAAGTTTCATTCATCGCTGTGTATTGGAACGGTCCACTAGTTGTGTAATCCCCTCCACAGCTCTCACTGCAGTACTTACGTCGTTTTTGTACTTGCCATCTAAAAGGCATATCATTTTTTTTTCTTCACTTTTTTGCAATGCATATATATATTTGGCTTTTTTAACAAATGATAGCGTTAGTTGGTTAAATTGTTAGTAGTTAGAGGGAGGGAGATTGATGTTTTGGGGGTGGGGGGTCGAAATTGCACTAGAGTGCATAAACATGATTTTTTTCGCCATTGCGGTAAAGCACCATCTGCCATGTGCTTATTCTTTAGAGTGATGTAAGTTGTGGACGGTAACTAAGCAAACGGAAGGAGATTAACAAGTTAATGTATGTTGTTAATGTATGTCTCACAATTTATTAACTATTAAATGTCCGCGCAACTAACAGTCATCCACACACGTATGAGAACAAATGTTGTTAGCAACATCTCTTGGATAGTTAAAACCTTGAGGTTTTATGGTCTTAAGATACTAGTAAAATGTTAATTTACCTCGACATATGTTGACTATTGAGCATGTGCATTATTTAACATATGCTGCTTTTAGGATTCAAACTCTTATCTCTCTTTAACATAGTTTAAAATAGTAAAGTGCTACGAGATTTTTTTTAGTACGGCATACGGTAATAATGTTAATATGCACCAAAATGCATATACATAATTATTTTTTCGTAAAACGCCATCTATACTAATATTGCGATTTTAATCCTCTCATCATTCAAAAAAATAAAATATTATATTCAATTTTTATAAATGGCGAGATTAATATTAAATTATTATTGTACCCCCACTGCCACCCAAATGGTGACTGCTGCAACTCCATAGCTTTCACTTTTAATTTTAAATCTCCCGTCCCTGCTGATTTTCCCAAATCTCTCGTCCTATCTGAATTTCCTATCTTTCCCTAAACCCTAAAGGCCTAAACCTAAACATTAAACAATGCCGATCTCAGAGCCTCCGCAGATCCACCGACTCCCGCAATCCAAGTACATAGACTCAGTCCGGTGGCTCACCCCTCTCTCCGCCTTGAACCGCCTTGCCGTTATTGCAGTTTTCGACTCCGATTCCGACTCTTCCTTCGTAGAGACCCACTCTTTCACTCCGAACCCAGCAACCCTAACCCTGCAATCTCAATGGCCCTCACCCTCCCGAATTTCCTCCCTCAAAACCTCCCAATCCCACCACAAACCTCTCGTCGCCGCCGCGACATTTTCCGGCTCCCTCCACATCTTGTACGGCGATTACCCTGCGTCTCTCGAATCGGAGCTTTCGGTGCCCGAAAAGGAGTTACACGAGGGACCCATTTCTTGTGTGGATGTTATGGATGGTGGGTCGGAGTGGGTAAGTGCTGGGGAAGATGGGAGGGTCAATTTGGTAAGTTTAGGGGACTCTGAGTTGAGCTACCGGCGAGTTTTCGACAGCAGCGGCTTGGTTTCGTTCACCGCGGCGAAATGGGCATCTCCGAGTGAGTTTGCTACTGGTGGATATGGGTTTAGCCTCCAGTGGTGGGATCAGAGGAAGCGCGGCGGAGCGGTTTCTCAATTTAAGGGTGGCTGGTGAGCATTCTTGGGCTTAAACTTTCATTTATCTTTGTCTCATTTGCTCTATTGATTATGCTAGATTGGATTTGTATGGTGGACATTGAGTTATAATATATTGGCATCTATCTTGTTTTAAGAATTTACTCATGTTTAATGATATCTGCAATTAGCTCAGTAAGTCCTTTGCTAAACGTAATGTAGTTATATTTTGAGTTGAGTAAGTAAGGAATTCTTCAGAAAGTTTCGGTTTTGTTATTCTCTGGTGCCGGATGTAGGTTGATAAGCTTGTTGGAAATGTTGCAGGTCTCAACCGTCAACTCCAGGGATTGTACATTCAATTGATATCCATCCTTCGAGAAAGCACACTTGTTTGGTAATTTTCCATTTGTTTTTTGTCTTGGATGCCTTTTTGAATTCGATAATGCCTTCTCCTGTCGAATGTTAGGGATATTGCGTGCATTGAGAATGCATTTAATTTGTTAAATGTTGTTTACACAATGATGTGCTGTGTATATATTCATTGATGGCTTCTATTTTGCTTAAGTCTTATGTTGTTATAGACCCAAAAGAATAACGTCATGTTGTCTTTATGATTCTCTCGTACTTACAGGCTGGAGGTTCTTTAGGGACTGTATTTGCGTGGGATCTTAGGTGGCCACAGCAGCCAATCCTTCTTTCTGGGGTTGGGGCAGGTGAAGCAACACATTCACCATGCGAAAGTGAGGTTTGGGAGGTTCAGTACGACCACTATGCAAAGTCTTCGAATGTGGGAAATGTTTCTTCACGTATCTTACCTACTATGATATGTTCAGAAGACGGTATCCTTGCTGTTGTTGAACAAGGTATGGTCCTTTGTGCTAAATTGTTGGATGGCAACCTGTCATGGCTGATAGCTTCTTTATTTTCGAACGAACTGACCATTTGTAAAACAATATATTCTTGAAACTTGATATGGGACTTAATAGTTTCAAATTGCCCGAACCTCTTTAGGTGAGGAACCCATCGAGCTCCTGGCCGAACCTTGTGCAATCAACAGCTTTGACATAGACCGGCAATATCCTTCTGTAAGTAGAATTTTACCAATTTCTCTCTGTTCTCTGCGAATACATGAGTTTGGATGGTTTTCTGACCTTTTTAATGTGTTTAATCTGTTAATAAAAGAAAACGTGCTCGAAGTGTAAAAAGTTACGTTGCTTACCAGTTCCACATTTTGCTGCGCAGGATGTTATATGTAGTCTGGAGTGGGAATCTATAGCCATCTTGACAAGGCCATGACATCCGCAAATTGACATGTTCAGAGTTAAATGTGAAATCGAAGCTCGCCAATTTTCTGTAATTGAGAAATGAATCTCTGCGAAAGAAGATGTACGAACCAAGTTACGGATGATGTTTAAAAGCCTGTTTTGTTTTGGTTGCTGAAATTAGTCATCCTCTATGTTCGTTGATCGACTTGGAAATGAAAATGAAGGCTTATTAAACGTTGAGTCAATTAAAAAGCTAAAGAAACTGGTTAATATGCATTGTTTGTTCGAAGAGTTGTATGGTTCAAATTTCGTGTTTGCTTGGAAACCTCGTCTTTTTTGCTTCTTTTGATACAAAGGCACAGGCGAACCCGTCGGGCAATATATCCTCATGAGTCTACAACACTCACTCATGTGGCTAGGATATAACGGAAACTCTATATCCCCGGTTGTAGGCAAGAATAGACAAATACAAATACTACAAGATGATTCGCTCCAACACTATTGAGATTAATTTCTGGTTAAACTACAGCGATACTTGCGTACAAGAACCGTATATGCACAAATCATTCAATACATAATCAAGTGTCCCAAGCATACCGAAAACTTTCAGTTGATGAATAATCTAAGTCAATTATGTACATCAGAAAACATCTTGTGAGAGGGGGGTCATTGTATCTGATTCTCTCTCCCTTCTTATAACACTACCAACTTCCCTCTTATATCCTTGCAACGAGGATCGCCTAACAGTAAGTATTCCTGAAATCAACAAGGTCAAATTTTTTACACGAGTAACGTAATTGCAGCAAGATATTGAGAAACATGAAGTACTACTTGATACGGAGATATGCTGTCAAAAGATTGATTTGCTATTGAAGATGTACCTCATGAAAAATGAAACGAATGACCAGAAATCAATAGCCATGTGAAAATTACTATGCTTGCTCCATTGAGAGCTGTCATTGGACTACTGTAAGATTTGTAATCGCGTATCTGCCTATCACACCAGCAAGGGCTTGTATTAACGACTTTGGGTCGAAGACTACACCAGCTTTTGGATCACGTATGGAATCGACAACAATCTGCGAAAGGTCACTCTAGTCTGAGCTTTGATATTCAGGTAACAAAACAAACGTATATACGGCCAACAAGCAGTCTAAAAACGTAAAATTTTAAATTCATGCAACTAACAGAAAAAGCATTTGGATACATACCACATTAAAGATTCCTTGGGCAGCCAAGCGTTGAACATCTACAGGAACCTCACCACCTTTGGGAACTAATAGAGTATTGATGTATTGATTAGGCTGCATGGAAATATAAACTTGTAATAAATTACATGTTCCCTGTATAAATAAATGACGATCTAATAGTCGTGCACTAACTTACAAGGTTTTCAAGACTCTTATGAGGATTTCCATATGTTCGATTTAGTGCATCTGTAATAGCGGTTACAAAGCAAGAAGCTGAAAAACCACTTGTCTCTCGGTCACGGGTACCATTTAACAAAAGCACCTTTTATCAGAACAAGCTGAATCAAATCAACATGTAACTTGACATGGAGAATAAATAATCTGTTCATTAATGTCTATCTATGAGGCTAATCTGGAGTATATCAGAAAACTTTGCAACAATGAGGAAAAACCAACATGACAACTTGTTCAATTGGCACTTGTATCATGTAACATGTAACTCGAAAGTGTGATGAATACGTACCTTGGGGCAGGACTTTGACGATATAATCTCCCCAATGCCAATCAGCACCTAAAGAATGAGGCAGAACAAATGAAAATTATGAATACAAAGGTTTCTCACATCTGGAAAACTATAAACAAATAAATAAACACAGCATATTTAAGATGGTAGTAATGTTACCAGTGATGGGCAAATAGAAGTAAACAGGGATCCCATGGCATAAACTACGCAGTCCACATTACGCAACTGATCCAGGACAGCTGGGTTTGCAGCAGGGAAGACCTAGTCAATGAGAAAACCGTTGTTCTGGTTTTAGGAACTGCCGAAGCATATACACAACGGACATGTGCATTTCATGGCATATGTGAGCATTTTAATCTTTAGAGAGGGACCAGTATCTTTTTCATAACATGAGAAAACATTTTCATGACATGGGAAAATTACAGTGTTTTAGGGTAGTGCCGAACTATTTTATACAAATGTTAACCAAATGCAATATTAGATAGAATAATGATTTAACAAAAGACTCCATTATTGGGTCCTCATTGAAGTATAACAATAAAAACCAAAAGGAAAATATTAGGGCATCTCATTACATGAAACAGAAAAAATGAAGGAAAGAAAAAAATGAAACGATAGAGACAAAACCATTAAGTATCATTCACCTCATGCAGCAAGTTTTGGCCCTCACTTGACATGTAGAATACCCGCTTTATTCTCGAAGGAAGTGCTGGAAATGAAGAGCTTCCCTGTCCGCAGTAGGCCATCATTTTTAATAAATGAGAAGTTAAGTAATATAATTCACTAAAGGAAAATGCAAATCTCAACACCACCACGTGCTTTTCTTACAAGGAATAGAACAATCTAAAAGATTCCATGTCATGCGTTCTCAGGAAAAAGTTGAACTATCAGAACACCAACAGACTGAAACTTTCCAGATCATGAAAACCATATCAGCATATCAGCATACCTTATTGACAGGTTCCGTATGTCCCTTGGTTGGATGAGAAATTTCGTTCTGGCCTCGTATTATACTTCCATCCTAGGCATAAACAGCGCAAAAAGGAATTCAGCACGATTAAGTATCGGCAGAATCTTGCAAATTATACTAGCTGCTTGAATTAATGATGAAAAAATAAAGGAAAGAACACAATGAATAATTGAATCATTTTCTTAAGCAGCATATAAATTCCAGAACTCGCATTAGACATATATGATTTATCAACCACGGTTCCATGGTAAGCCAATACCATATTAAAAATCATATGCATACATATGTCAATATGTAAAGGCACATGAATTGTACGTCAACAATCATACCCATAATTCACATCCTAATGTAAGCCTGTCGTTGGTAGAAATCACGGGGAGGACAAGACTTTCTGAGGGGATATCTGACACACGAGAAAACAAAAAAATTGCAGCATCTAAGGACTGAAAAAATGTACGTGCTCCTGCAAAGAAGAAATTCCCAATGCTGCAAAAATTAAGAAATCAGTTAAGTAATCACAAAAGGAAATCCAATTACCACAGGTATTTGATTGTAGTAAACCTTTAGAAACATTTTTTAGTTAAACGGAAGGGATTACTGAATTCCAATTAAGCACCAGAAAGCAAAAAAACAGAAATATGCCAGGTCATAGCTATTGAAAAGACTTCACACCTGCCGTTACTGAAGCAAAATGATTCATCTGATCGCCGGAGAATCTGAATTAGAAAAGGCAATTGAAGAAGTTCAGATGAGTTCAGTACAAGTTTGAAATCAAAATACATATAAACAACATTAAACGACATATTTTAGGCACTCTCGCCCAATGACTCACTTGATTCTGAAAATAAGCCAGAAAAGCTCGAATGGTTTCCCTGTATGGTTTCGATACTCCCGTCCATAGAGAATGTTCTCCTTCCACAATTTCATACCTGTCAAATTCTCAACTCAGCAGACTGTTACTCAATAGTCAATACCCCACCACAGTAACACCTACCAAGTAAATAAGCATAATTTAGGATAAAAGAAGAACATATCACCTAGAAATGACCAACAAACACGAAAGTACAAACTACAAACCCCCATTTGTTAAAGAGATGATTTTTTTTTTTTTTTTATCGTTTTTCGTCGTTGATTAAATCCAAAGATCGAAAATTTGCAATGCCTGACATCATTTCTACGAATGACCATAAAAAAATCAGTAAATTCACTAGAACGGTAGCAAAACATTACCATTCCGATTTGGCCTGCCGCGAATCGAGCGGCAACCGGTGGCCAAGCAATCTGCGAACGGCCACCGCCTCGGAACTACTCTTATCAGCCAATCTCAAGCATCTCGAACGTATATCTCCGACAGCGGGACCACCTAACACACAACCACAACAAATAAGAAAGCGATCCCCAAATACAAAAACACTAATCGAAACTGAAGGCCGGAATTACCGAGGACGCGAACAATCTCGGCCGTGCTTCCGCCGTCGTCGGAAACAGGAAGGACGTGGGCGACTCGAGTGGTGAAACTCTTGAGCTCCTCAACGACGCCGTTGAAGGCGGTCCCGCCTGAGAAGACGAGCAAGGAGGGCGGGGGAGGGCTAGGGCTGGGGATGGCGGGAGAGGAGGAGCAGCGGAGGTGGTTAGGGTTTTGGGAGCGGAGGGTAGACATGGTGGAACGAGATCTGAGAGGGAATTGGGGGAGAGTGGGAGTGACAACACTGACAAGAACCGGAGAGGGAGAGGGACCCAACCAACCGTCCGCCATATTCCCGCGTCTTTCCTACCGCACCTTTTCTTTTTTCCTTTTTGGAAAGCAATCTCCCAAACAATCATTTTTTTTTAAGTCCCAAAAATAAATAACAAATATATTTTTTTTTAATTCAAACACAAAACAATTGAGGATTTTGATATTTAGGGTCACTTCACAACTTTCAAATTTTTGTTCCCATTACTACGTAGTATTAAAACGTTATAATTCAAGCCACTCTTGTGTCTGATTGTACGGATCTCCGCTAATTACTTGTGTGACAAGTACAAGATTCATTTCTAGAAGGCAATCAAACCACACCCTAGCCTAACATATGTTTAGCCGTCCAATTTTGATCCGACGAAATGCTCAAATCTCAAAGTACGGTAACTCCAAAAATAAAATAAGAATTTAGCGAGTTAAAGATGTTGGGTTAGCTTATAAAAGGACGACCCCAAGCCAACAAGACTCTTTAATTTGTGAGAGTGGAGGAAGAACGTTTATCGTACGCAGTTTTACCCTTACTTTGCAAAGAGGTTGTTTCCATGAAAAAGTTTGGTTAACTTGTATCAAGCAAAAAGTTGTGAAGTTATACATTTCTGTGGTTTTTCATGCTTAATTGAAGAACTTTAGCAACAAAGGAGAATATTGAACTCAAATCCGCAGCAAAAATAAAATTCAGTGTCACAAAAATGGAAGCATGTTTTTCACAGCCTTTTAGGCACCTCAGTGTTTTCAACTCTACAACAAATAGGAAGCAGAATGGTGATCCTCTTAAACTTGCATGTCAAGAATGGTACTCTAATCTAAACAATCTCCCACTCAGACTCAGAAAATTCACAATCCGGTGAACTAGATTTCTCAATGACTGCGGTTGTTGTGAAGCTTTTCCCTTTCTGTTGATCAAATCCCGCGTCAAGATCTCCGGACCAATCTGCAGGCTGCTTATGGTTGCACTTCTTCAATAATCTCATTCTTGAAGCAAATGCGTCCTTCAGTTTCTTCTGAGAATCAAAAAGAAAGAAATCAAAACGTCTGTTGCGTCAATGTGAGTAGAGAGCTTAAATTAATATGTTTCATCAGTTCCAAGTTTTATCAAAAGGGGGTTGTTGTACCTTGTAAGACCTGCATTTTGCGTCTTGACAAGAAATGGATTGAATTCTGCTACCATCTACTAAAATGCAACTTTTATCAAGCTTTAGCATATTCGATGATTGTGAAGTCTGTAAGACTGACCTGGTAACGTCATTATCCCGCTCTTCTGAAAGGGAGCCATGAGGTCCTTACGAAGTAATAGTTGATAACATATACTTTCTTACTACTGCTAAAACATTTTATTGACTTAAAATCAAATAAACTGCCGATATGCATCAAAAGAAAACAAGTCCTCTATTAAAGGGCCAGGTAATGATATGCACGCACGCAAAAATGAAAACATTTAGACAAGTACTATAACATGTTAGAACTCAAGGCGATAGAACTGCAACATAGGAAAGAAAATCGATGAAATTATTAATTACCACTTTCTGGAAAAGGCATGGTAGACCCTGATTCATCAAAACTGTCACACACTGGCAAAGACACAGCAGATTTTGACTCATCAAAACTTTTGTGCAGTTCAATCCCACCAGGAGGAGAAACTGTCGCATCCGTGTTCAAGCAGGCTGCACAATTGTCCGAGGAAACACAAAAATTAGTAGGAAAAAAAAAACTCATAAGGAAGAAGCATACAAATATTTGGATACTAGATAGTAGATGCGGCTATACTTACAACTGGATATTTCTAGGGCATCGGTGGCAGGACAAGATCCAATGCCCCCAGGGCATCTTTTACCAGATTCTACAGAGTTAACAGCATTGGAAAATTGTATGTCATCTGAAATATTAGAAGGCATGTCAGCATGGTTACCACTTCTGTCCTCTGTTTCCACAAGAGAGTTACACTCTCCTGCATCATCTGAGGCTGGGATTAATACATTGCCTCCACCATCCAATTCAATTTCTTGGCTTGATATTTCTAGGGCATCAGTTTCTTCCAACGATAAACCACAGGAAAAGTTCTTTACGAATTCCACAGAGCTTAAGTGGACTCTGTACACATCATCTAATGACCTTTTATCGCAGTCTTCATCAGTGCCTGCCAGTGATTTTACACAGGCTGCATCATTAGCGTTTTGTGGAAGAGATGAATCGGAAGCTGCCCCTTCCTCTACATCCACTGAAGATTGACAGAGTGCATCTCCTATAGGTTCTGACAGGGAGAGAAGGTTTTCAAAATTCTCATTAAATGTCTCCAACTGGCTTATAGCAGGTTCAATTACTTCCTGTCAAACAAAGGAATTTTCCATAAAAGTAAGGCGAGCAGGCGTGAGAGTAGAGATGATAAAGCTGAGCGTGAGAATGCAAGCAACAAAATAAAAAAAGGCATATCCACATTGACAAAAAACAATTCGGAAAATGTAGATGCTGAGCGGAAACTTGTGGCATAAGGCAAAACTAGAACTAGATGCTTGGACATAAACAAAAAAACAATACCTGGTGCATTATTTCCTCCGCCTCCCGGCACAAATCTTCAAACTTCTGGTATAAGTTCCCAAACCATGATATGCCTTTACAACTCATATCCATTAAGACCACAATAATGTATAAATTTTAGATGCAATTGAAGGTATAACTTCTCAACCTCCTTAGTCCAAGAACAACTCAATATAGCCTGCAGTCATATAGACATGGATGGATGAGTACAAAATCATGTTTTCTTGATCAAGGGAACGCTAGGGCAACGCATACTACCAAAAGTAAATGACACCGATAACTTTGAACAAGTAACACTAAAGTACCCTCAGACGCTATATCAATTTCAGATCAAAACCTATATAAAAATCATAAAGTTTCATACCAAAGGCAACTGGGTTGCGTCAGAATTTACTGAAACTGCGAAAAACGCAGCGTAAAATCATCACTTGTTGATGCTAATTTGACAATGGTTTCAGATATACATTAATGCCAAATTGTATCACCTAAATTGCTAAACGGAGGGAACAGACAGGGAAAATTTAACTAAAAATAAATTATTAAGCTGCATGCTGTATGGGAGCTTAGAAATTTCTACAGAAAAATCTTAATGCTAGGCTTTCAAATTGTTCGACACCTTAAATTGAAAATTGCCTTCTCCAAATCATTAAAGCCACAGTTCAAAACATACATAATACACACACACACACACACACACACACACATACATATTACAATTATGCAATTTTTTTGTTCTTCAAATTCTCAGCAACCAAAGACACTATAAGAAGAACAGCATGAAACCCCAAGAATCGCAGGCAAGAAAAAATGAGATAACCAACACTTAAAAAAACCCTGAAATTTACCCAAAGCTACATGAAAAGTAACCTACTTTCATTGATCAACAAGCAAAACGTCTCAGAAGTTCGAACCTTTGATAAAAATTAAAAAAAAAATTTTAAAAAAAACAAGCATAGTAAAAAACGGAGGAGGCAGATAAAAAGTAAAAACCCCATGAATTTGATCACTTACAACTTACAAGCTCCAAGAATGGAGGAACCCAGAAGCTAAACCACGAGAAACCGAATATTCAGTGCATACCCAGTGGAAATTAGGCTCAGTAAAGTGCGACAAGGAGGTCCACTGCCTGCTTAAAGAGTTAAAAAAAAAGAGAGTAAAAAAAATAAAAAACAAAACATATAAAGTTGGTGGAAGCATAAACTGACTGGGTTTCGTACTTGTTTCTGAAAAGGGTTTCCTTTTCTAACATGAATACGTCTCCAAAACTCGTTTTTTTTTTTTTGAACTTTGGACCTAGTTGAGTTTAGTTGGGTGTGCATACAATGGGCCAAGTTAGGCTAATTTTCGGACGTAATATAATTAAAACTGTTTAATTTCTTAATTTTTATTTGAAAATTATACTACAAAAAATTATTTTATATTGACATCCTGTTGTCAAGCGTGATGTGAATTTATCATGTGTAGGATTTAGCGTCAATATGGCAGACCCATACGAAAGAAAAATATACATCTATTTGTTGATCCTAAAAACTACCAAGCCTACATGAAGAGCAGGCCGAGTAATCTATGAGCTAACTACGTCCTTCGGTTGTATGCGGGGCGTGCCAACTTGACAGCTGAGCTTGGCCGGTGAGTAAAATATGTGGATGTGGCGTTAAGCGCGCTGCTGACTTCTGTGTCTTGCGATTACGGCCGAAGAAGGAACAAATCTCGGCTTTTGGGTTCTAGAGCCTGAAGACAAGGCTGCTAGTTCTGTAAAGTTCAATATCCAATTCGGCTTTCAATGTGCCGAATGTAGTAACCTATAACACCTCACTTTGCCGAGAAGGCTAATGAGATGACCTCTGCCAATAAGGATTCGAAAATCCTTCTCGACTGAGACTTGGATAGATAACCAGTCGGCTCCTTCGCAGTACTGTTTATACAAACTGAAGGTGCTCCGCGGTCAGCTGATTCTACGGATCCAATGCTGTTTATCCAAATTGAAGATGTCGCCGGTTGCCTTCACAATGCTGTCTTCCAGACTGAAGATGTGTTGGCGAGAAAAAGGATAAGAACAGAGTTCTCAAGGTTGTTGAGAGGTTTCGCGTAGAGCGAGTTTGCGCAGGACAGTTTGTGTGTTAAGTTTGAGGTATTTTTTCCGTTGCCACTACCTCTGTATTTATAGGGTTGGATATTTGCTTGGCACAACTTGATAATTTCGTAGAAACCGACTGAGACTCAAACTCATATAATGACTGATCTGCAACATAGGCGCTAAAGCCAATCTTCAAATGGCTGACATTTCAAAGATAATAAAAACCCATCTTGACTTATCCCATCATGACTAAAATTCTTGGCATCCTGCCAAGGTTATTCGGTCCCACCATCATAATCTTTTATCTCTTCATGCATGGTAAACCTCCTGCTGCATCACGTCACTATTTCCATGTTCATCTAAAGTTTGAAACCTTTCATCCAAATGGCTGGCTTTCCAAACAAGACAAAAGCTCATCTTGACTTTTCAAACTCATAATCAAAAGTCTAGACTATCTAGGCTTCTTAGCTCATCATAACTCCATCACCATCAAATCTTAGGCTTATCACATCACCACCAAAAGCCAAGCCTTTATTATGGCATGCATCCTGACCCTATCTGAAATCATTTCGAATTCATTTTTAGCTTCCATGTACCGTCAGATATCCCAAATCAACTCGAACTATACTGCTCGCTTGGGATATAATTCACATCGTATTTATCTGGTTGAAGAAGATGCTAGGATAATGCATATTAAAAGATAATTATTATGATAAAAATCATAATATTATCCTTTAATAATGATAAAAATTATCTCCACTTTTCCATCCAACTTGTGCTCACTTAACGGCCTCGATTGCACAGACCGATGGTGTAAATTTGGATCCAAACATTGCCCCCAGTTTTCTTGAGCTTTGACTCGTAAGCCAAATGGTTAAGGAAATTAGTCATTTGTGCTTGGCTTTCAACCGTTCGACATGTTATTCGGCTATCCGTTCCATTTAAAAGAAAAAGAAAATGGAGCCGAGAAACACGAAGCTAAAACGACTCCAATATCGTCTTTGTTTAATCAGCATAGTCGAAGAACTCTCCATCTCACCGAAAATGAAAATAGTTCTCGGTAATCAGAACCCCACCGAATGAATCCTTGTAACGGAAACACAAGTTCGCACTTAGACTAAAAATGTCAAACAAACGCCAATAAACTAAGGCTTGAAATGATGTTGTCGGCCATGCATATCTTTATCACATTCTTTTCTGACTTGATGACCAACGACCTTGACTTGATGACCAAATGACCAAAGCTATGGTCGAGGGCAGAATCCTCTTGCCTTCCACGGACCATATTGGTTGTTCTGAACTGGAAATTATCAGGCCGCCATTTTCATCTTGTTGAACTAGAATGCTGCCGAATGAGTCGATACCGCCGAGTTTGTACCAAGTTTAAAAATGGATTGACACCGAGCAACGAATGCTGGGTCATCGGCAGCGAGGATCGCTTAATTGTCCTCTCGGCTTGGAACTGTGCATTTCTGCATGGCGAGCACATCTATTTTTTCTCTAATGCAGATCAGAATAATTCTAGAAGTTTCATCTATGATTAGAGCTTCGAACCGCTGACAATTAAACCTTCCTCACTGCCGAGCTCGACTTATAAAAATCATATGCAGACATTTTCCTCTTCTTGAAGGCTCGGCGGAGACTTCTCAACTAAAACCTTATAATCCCTTCGACCGTCCACTTCATTTGGTTGAAACTAAAAAATGAAACCGAGACAAGAAACCGAGAAAAAGAGCTATTTCTCTGTTCTCGATTGATTACATCTCTCGGCAATAATCAAACCACACCCAAACAACATTATGGTCCCCTCGGCCAATAAACTACTATCACTAAATCTTTGCATGTCATGATTAATTTGTGCATGCCATACTTTTTGACCGAGATTCCAATTCGGTGGGATTTGTTCTGTTACAAACATTGCCCCGCCGAATTATATTGTGGTCGAGCTCGACCAACAACCCTCGGTTATTAAGATCAAGTCCTTGATATCCATTGAACTGTCGCAACTTCCTTCTGAGATAACATTCTATATCGACCCACGGGAAAAGAAAAAAAAAATTTCTTCACCAGGTACAAGAAGTCTAGGTGTATCAGCAGTCTGTCAAATGAGCAGGATGCTTCTTCGAATAATTGTCAGAACGCTTTCTCACATAGATCTACAGGTGCTTGCTTTTTTCTTCTTAGGAATTTCGACATCAAGCCTTCGCACGTCAATGTTCAGCCCGGCACCGACAACACAGATCGCACAGTGACACGGAGCATTATCCATTTCATTGCCGACAACGCGGATCGCGCAGTGAAACGGAGGGAAGATCTGGTCGACGTGAGGCTTGGCATTGTTGAGAGGAGGGTGGATTTGGTGCCGAGGAAGCTGCTGATTCTTGTGATGCCGACGTACAACTGCGCACTGCAGACCTACTTCTTAAATAGGTTGGGGTAGCTACTGGGGCTTGTACCTCGACCCCCATTTGTTTTTAGCAGCCCATCCGTGAGATAGCAGAAAAGCTGTGGTGGAGAGTAGAGAGCAGAGCCGAGAGTAGCAGAGTAGCAGAAAATGAGAGAGTTGCCGCAGCTTCTTATTTGAAGAGGACACCGACCGAGGATACCTAATCTCAACAGTCGTTCAACCCCGTAATCACTTCAAATATTCAACCCATACGGCCGAAAAACTGATGACTTGCAAATGGGGCCGAGAAACAACAAGCCGAGGAAAAGCATTCTTGGCAGCTCGGCACATCGAAAACAATCACATGCATGACTGGCTTTGTTCTGCGACCTTGACGCGACTCTACTACCGAACAGCCTGCTTGTCCCCAAGAAACAATCACATATGGACAGCTGTCGCCGGATTTAAACCGCCGATTATCTGTCAATGTTGCCCCCCTTATTTTCTTATGCATCAGCCGAGATGCCGCATGGTTAAGAAATAACTTTTTAATTTTTTTTTTAATTTTAATTTTTTTAACAAAAGAAAATAAAAACGGCTGAATCATAATCAGGAGGAGGCCAACGATGCTTTATGCCAAGTCGAGATCGTTTTACATCAAAATTTTCACTTTGAGTTTTTCCAAAGCTGAATAAAAGATCATCGCCAAATATGTTCGGCTTGACGAAAGATTTTTTATCATCGGTCGCTGAATATGTTGAACAATTATTATGCCTCCCAAGCATAATAATTTTCCCAATTTCAGCTTTTAACTCGAACAACTTAGCCGAACGAGATTTCTCTATATCGGCTTTATCACCAATAACCATATCAACTGTCATGGTTTCGGCGTTTACGACCATCTTTCGACCATATTCGTCATTGGAGCATTCATTCGATGAATCATTTTTTATTCAATTTTCGGCTCAGAAACTTGAACTTTTTCTTCTAGGCCTACCATAATTTCAGCCTCGACCGAAACAATAGGTGGCCTAGGTTCTTCTTCGGCCGTCTCGACAATCTTCTCAGGCCGAATGCTGTCTGTGGCCGAAGCGCAAAATTGCCCCACGGCCTTTGGACTTAACCATTTTTCAAATGGAATTGACCTGTAATAAGAAACGTCAGGAAAACGGTTGTTAATTAGCCAGGCATTAAACCGAGCCTTGTCTTTGTTTACCCAATGCTCTTTCAGGGTAACATGAGCTTTTATTCTCAACATGTAGGTGAATGATTTTTGCCTGACTCTTACGCCACGAAGAATTTTCACCGATTCCCATGATCTTTTACGTTCCTGTTGACCCTAAAAACTACCAAGCCTACGTGGCACGCATGCCGAATAATCTATAAGCTAACGGGCCGATTATGTAAAATCGGGTCCAAACAATTCCTCATCGTGTTTTTCCATTTGCTTTAGGAGCTCGTTCAATCGGCTAAATAGAGCCGAATTGTCGTCTCGATATATCATATGAACTTCGTAGTTTTAGCATTGTGTCCCACCGAGTGTGCCAAAATGTTGACCCTAAAAACTACCAAGCCTACGTGACGCGCATGCCGAGTAATCTATGAGCTAACTACGTCATTCAGTTGTATGCGGGGCGTGCCAACTCGACGACCGAGCTCGACCAGTGAGTAAAATATGTGGATATGGCGTTGAGCGCGCTGCTGACTTCGGTGTCTTGCGATTACGGCCGAGGAAGGAAAAAATCTCGACCTTTGGGTTCTAGAGCCTAAAGACAAGGCTGCTAGTTCTGCGAAGTTCAATATTCAATTCGGCTTTCAATGTGTCGAATGTAGTAACCTGTAATACCTCACTTTGCCGAGAAGGCTAATGAGACGACCTCTGCCAATAAGGATTCAAAAATCCTTCTAAACCGAGACTTGGATAGATAACCAATCGGCCCCTTCGCAGTGTTGTTTATCCAAACTTAAGGTGTTCCGAGTTCGACTGATTCTACGGCTCCAGTGCTGTTTATCCAAACTGAAGATGTCGCCGGTTACCTTCACAGTGTTGTCTTCCAAACTAAAAATGTGTTGGCGAGAAAAGGGATAAGAATATAGTTCTCAAGGTTGTTGAGATGTTTCGCGTAAAGCAAGTTTGCACAAGGTAGTTTGTGTGTTGAGTTTGAGGTATTTTTTTCGTTGCCACTGCCTCTGTATTTATAGGGTTGGATATCTGCTTGGCACGGCTTGATAATTCGTAGAAACCGACTGAAACTCAAACTCATATAATGACTGATCTGCAACATAGGCGCTAAAGCCAATCTTCAAATGGCTGACATTTCAAAGATAATAAAAGCCCATCCTGACTTATCTCATCATGACTTAAATTCTTGGCATCCTGCCAAGGATATTCGGTCCCACCATCTGTTTGGACCCGATTTTACATAATCGGCCCGTGCAATCAAGGTTGTTGAGTAGGTATAACTTCTAACTGTCGGATCAAGGAGTGAAGATAATTTTATTATTATTAAAGGATAATATTATGATTTTTATCATAATAATTATCTTTTAGTATGATTCATCTTGATTTTTTTTACAACAGAATAAATGGGATTCTCATTATCTCCAATGAGATTGATAAGAGATCAGCACATGTGATTTGACATCACCTAAAGAAAAATAAGAGTTCTGGATAATGATGACATAGGAAACCTAGGTAGGCTAGGCTTTTTAAATGCAAATGCATGGTGATGGTGTTGTCAAATTGGGTGCAAAGTCATGATAATTGATGGTGGGATTACAGTGGTGCATGCCGTGTGGTACCGTGTGGAAGACTACTAATTATATATATAATTAGTGGCTGTTTGGATAAACACTATTTGTTCAAGTCCAAGCTTGCAGGTTATCTTGGGATTTGATGTGGTAAGGCTAAACACAAAGATCGAATTTGGTTGCATTTTTTACTAAGTTCAGAGTCTTGGGGGTATGAGGCTTATCTGATGCAATTAGTGGAAGAGTTCTAATACATGGCGGAAGCCTATATCAGCTTATCAACCAACGCGCATATGTCCCTATAAATACAAAGGCAAAGGCAACGGAAATGGCTCTTTCCAATTCAACACACAAATTGCCCTGCGCAAACTCTCTCAACAACCTTGAGATTTTTATTTTCTTTTTCTCGCCGACACACCTTCAGTTTGGATAAACAGCACTGTGAAGGCAACCGGTGATACCTTCAGTTTGGATGAACAGCACTGCGAAGATGCCGACTGGTTATCTATCCAAGTCTCGGTCGAGAAGGATTTTCGAATCATTATTGGCAGATGTCATCTCATTAGCCTTCTCGGCGAAGTGAGGTGTTACAGGTTACTACATTTGGCATATTGAAAGCCAAATTTGATATTGAACTTCGCAGAACTAGCAGCCTTGTCTTCAGGCTCTAGAACCCAAAGGCCGAGACTTGTTCCTTCCTCGGCCGCAATCGCAAGACACAGAAGTCAGCAGCGCGCTCAACGCCACAACAACAAATTTTACTCACCGGCCGAGCTCGACCGTCGAGTTGGCACGCCCCACACACAACAGAAGGACGTAGTTAGCTTATTAATTACTCGGCCTGTGTGCCATGTAGGCTTGGTAGTTTTTAGGGTCAACACCATCATAATCTTTTATCTCTTCATGCATGGTAAACCTCATGCTGCATCACGTCACTATTTCCATGTTCATCTAAAGTCTGAAACCTTTCATCAAATGGCTGGCTTTCCAAACAAGATAAAAGCCCATCTTGACTTTTCAAAGTCATAATCAAAAGTCTAGCCTATCTAGGCTTCTTTCCTCATCATAACTCCATCACCATCAAATCATAGGCTTATCACATCACCACCAAAAGCCAAGCCTTTATTATGGCATGCATCCTGACCCTATCGAATTCATTTTTAGCTTCCATGTACCGTCAGATATCCCAAATCAACTCGAACTGTACTGTACTGCTCGCTTGGGATAT
>JADOBS010303558.1:0-20297 GCA_015708375.1 Cydonia oblonga | reverse complement strand
TCAAATGTGGGGTATTGTTGGAAATTTTGAGTAGAAATTTCTTTGTCCCACATTGACCATTCCCAAAAAGTTTCCACACTTTATAAGGCTTTGTCCCTTATAGAAAGTAATTGGAGTAATGGACTTGAAGAATAAAATTGGACTCACTTTTGGGGTTGGGCTTAAGGGATGTGCTAATTAATTGGTAATTAATGTATAATTATATATTAATTATCAAAAGATGGGCCTTGGATCTTGGGGCTCGGACTCTAATAATTTCTTAACTTGATCGTTGAATTCTGGTGAAGCAGACGTCCGTCGAACTACAAGCACTGAGTAGGGACGAATTTATGTTTCAAGGACATTGCGGTACGCAAGCCTCGATCTTCAATATTTCTGTTTAATATTATTGTTCATACACTGTTTGCATTTATTATTTATTAGTAAATTTATCACAGATTATTGACATATATCTAACATAAAACACAAGGCCCATTTCAAACGCTGATCGAGTCCTCTCGATACCTATTGAGCAATGATCGAGAGCGCTCGATCAATCCTCTCGAATCTCGCAAGTGTTAAAGTTCTGAAACATGAAAACTAAGATGAATATGTTTTATGTTTTTTCTTCGTGACATGCAGACAAAACAAAAATGGGAAGGTTCGTGGATCACTGCTCAAACAAATACTGCGATGTGGAAAATATTTACTAGAGGTCCCATTTATAGACAGAATTGATGGAACAAATAATATTGCAGACATTATAATTATATCTCCATGTACGTGGGCTCAACGAGTGACAACTTTTATGATGTAGTTGCATTCAAATATGTCTAGCCATCACAGTGTGTTCTTTTTCCTTTGCATGCGTACCACAACTGCGATAAGATTCAATAACCTTAGTCATACGATATTTTACTGGAAACTATTATCATTGTAAAAAAGAAGATTCTAACTCTGCATAGGGATAGCGATCTAGCTAATATAGCTACACCCACATTATTTATCTCTAGTAATATTGAGCATAAGTCAAAGTCACGAGTTTAAATGTCTTTATTTGATTGTGTTGTTGGTCCATTTATTTGAGGAACTCTTATAACAAATCTTATCTCTGTTCAAAAGTGCTTACATGTAGTTGGTTTAGAGCATTCACATTTTCGTCCGAAGTCTAGAATTTGGTTCCTTCCTCTCGTTAGTTAGATCAAAACTTCACTTTGACTTGTCGAAATATCTATTAACTTTTTCCTATTTTTCCTGTGAAGATTTACACCAAAGTTTAGCCAATGGTATGCACTATACAATCCGTGACACTGATACATTGAACATATTTTTCAAAATTGAAGACCTAATTCAATAGATGCCTAATTAATACTTAAAGATATATGGAACATCAATCACGTAACATTTTACAGGCAAATACAAATCCCCTGCCCACTCAAATTTTGAATCCAGTCTTCTTCTTCCAACCGCCGTATTTCCTACTATTATTTTAACTCACGAATCTACCTCTTATTCTATTCCTTTGCCTTGGATCAACTCAAAATTTGACCCTAAAATAATTGTCCCAACGGTTCAAAATTTCACATGCAGCCATTTATATATTTTGAAAAGAAACACAATCTGTATCTCTTCTGACAAACCTCCCGTCCAGTGTCTGTCCATTAATATTTTGCCGAAAGATTCCAAAACCTTAAATATATGTGGGCACTGAAATTGTGACCACGGGTGGGAAAAATTATTTCACAATGGGGAACTGTTCATCGCTAACAGGAACCTCTGGGGAGTGTCCTAAATCTATTAGGGTTCTTACAGATTCTGGCAATGTCCTAGAATTTAAAGGCCCTAAACTAGCTGCTGAAATCCTCACTGGTTTTCCAGGCTATGGCATTTTCCAACAGGGCAAGGCCTCCTTGCCAATGTCTGACCAAGAAACCCTAATTAGTGGCCAGTACTATCTTCTTCCGCTGAGGCCACAGCCACTGGTTTGCGAACATGGGGTTGCTGAGAAACCAGAGGATGCGGAAGCTGAGCCTGTGAAGAAGTCATTTGGTGCACTACCGGATTTCGTGGAGAATTCGGCAAACGGGTCATCAAATCTTGGAGCTGAAGTCCTAGAGAAGGCTGCAGAAGCTGAGCCTGTGAAGAAGTCATTTGTTGCAGGATCAGAAGTTGAAGTCATGGAGGCTGCTGAACCTGAGCCTGTGAAGAAGTCATTTTGTGCAGGATCAGATTTCGTGGAGAATTTGGCGAAAGGGTCGTCGGCTCTTGAGGTGCTGCCGTCTGGTGGCGACGGGGTTTGGAGGGTGAAGCTGGTGATAGACACTAAGCAACTGGAGGAGTTATTTTCCGAAAATGGCGACGCAGGGGCGCTGATTGAGACGATGAGGATGGCTGCAAGTGGAGGAGCAGGGGCAAGCACTCCAAAGCAGACAAAGAGCCTTTGGGGAGGAGCAGGAGGTTGGAGGAAGCCTATCTTCGCCAACTTGTTTAAGGTGCCCCCAACTGACCCTGGGATATAAAAAGCTCGGTCATAAGAAACATCACGTCTCTCTGTCCCATTGCTTTTCAGATTTTTTAGGGCAAATCAAATGTTTTAGAGGGCTAAAACTTGAGGCTTGATTAAGGACATCTTATGTTAAGATTCTCTTGTGAACTTTCTTTTAGTATTTTGTACATATGACGAAGGCAAGGGATTTATGAACGATTCGATGAGCCTGTGTATCGCTCTCTGGCTTTTCGTTTCCGAAAACAGCTTAATCTTCCAAAAAGAGCAAAACAAAAGAATGCATACAGGTTTAAGACCCATTTGTTCATGTCGATTCGGATGCACCACACACACACACACACACACACAAAAGTCTCTTCAAATATGAAGGATTACAACATCATCCATTTATGCTTTACTTCTTGGGACTCCTCGTTCTTTCTTGTTCGAATGCTTGAATTAAATCATGGAAGGTAACTAGAACCGATTCAACACCACTCTTTCAATCATCCATATCAGCTAGGATAATCAATTTAGGGTTTCAAAGGGGTAAACTACGAACTTTCGGTAGATAACAGAGAACACAACAGGTTGTTTTCGTAACATTAAGGGCTAATTAGAAACATGACAGCAGCATTCGA
Source organism: Cydonia oblonga (assembly GCA_015708375.1). Lineage (NCBI taxonomy): Eukaryota > Viridiplantae > Streptophyta > Magnoliopsida > Rosales > Rosaceae > Cydonia > Cydonia oblonga. The sequence goes on along the minus strand of JADOBS010303558.1, from coordinate 17,192 downwards.
GTTCTAAACAACATATTCTGACATCAAATGACCAATTTGAAGCCCCAAAGCCCAAGCCATTTCATTACAACCAACATACTATGGATTAAAAAGGATTAGACATTTCGATATTTTCAGATGATATTCTCACTAGATTCTTGACTCCATCTTACTAATGGCTTTCTCTATAGCAGGTACATTCTTCTTGAAGACTGACCATTGCTCCTCTGTCAAGCTTATTCCTGCAGACAGAAGTTTACATAAATACCACCGTAAATAAACTAAAGACAATCACCGGTATCCATTCAACCAACGCAGAAGTATAAGAAATCTAGAAACAAGCAATATTTCGCTCCATTTTGGTACAACAGACTACTTGCATACACAAAAGGTAACGCCACCAAGATTTTCAGGCACATGAAATTGCATTAAAATCAACCTTAACCATCCAAGACCTTGTATGTCTTAGGACAGTAATTGAAGTGTTTCCCACATAAGCCGTCTCTCCCGAATGGAGCACTTTGAATAAACAACGGTAAGCGAGAAAGGAGAAACCCCAAGTGGACTGTTACTCTTCTATTACATTGCAATACAGTCTACAGAGAAGTCTATTCTCGTCATAACAAGGGATATAAAAACTAGAAGGAAACAAGTGACTGAAAGCCACTCTAGTACCATCGTTGACTATAAACAACAATGCAGAAAACAAGTAGAGCAATTGGCATTGGTAGTTTACCAAGACCGGTTTGGTACTCAGCCTTTTTCTTCGTAATCCCTCACCAATCCTTTACTACCAAGATGACAACCTAAGTCATAAGTTCGATGTGCCGAAGAACATATTCATGATTCAGATTGTGCAAAATGCAGCAATGTAACAAAAGCTTATTCACAACGTCATGGAACTCAGTATCACAAGTCGCATCGACATCATCCATCAACAAATCCAGACAAATGAATTGTGATTAAGCTCTATAAGCAGAAATTTTAGCTACAAACTCCAATCATTTCCTGATATAAATGCACAGAATTATAAGCTGCTAATAATCGGAATAAAGTTAAGTAAATCACCTTTGGCAGTAGGAAGCTCTTTCCCATCTTTGAAGTAAAACTCCCTAATCGACACCAAATTCTTCCCTCTGAATTCCTGAAGCGTTACCTTCCTCTTCGCCGATAGCTGCATATCACAACCAAAACCCAATAAACAAAAAACCCAAAAAAAAAAAAGAAAAAACCACCAACAGAAAATACATTCCATTCAAATTTTCTCGGGAAACAAACAGAAAAAAACTGACCCTGCAAATCACGAGATCGCCGTTATCATCGTACTCCCGTTCCTGGGCACCTTCGGCTTCTGGGTTTTCATCCTTCTGCGCTGCTTCTTGTTCCTTCTGATTCTGCTCCTCGAGGAAGGACTGGACGACCTGCTTGACGAAAGCCCTGTAGGGGGGCTTGGAGAGGTCGAGCTCCAGCTCTTCGGAGGCCTGCTTCCGAATCTTGAACTCCGTCATCTCGTCCATGTCCGATTCCTCCAAGATTCTCCGCACCGTTTTCTCGATCTTCTGCTCGGTTTCGGCTTCCATTTTCAATTCAATTTTCGGTTGTGGCGCAGAAAATCTCTGAAAAGTTTTCTTTTTTGCTTAATTGGGGAAGCTCTGTGTCGCTCTGCGCCTCCGAGTTCTTGTGTATTTGGGGGTGCTGTTAAAAGGGGGATTTTATTCCGTGCGCAATGGAGCACAGTTATGCATCACGTTTCACTATTTTAATCGTTCACATCATTAGTAGGACATTCTTTACAAAAACATGAAATCAAGTTTATTTTGATCTTATTCAATTCACGTTAGTCTTGTTTAGTGTGAAAGTTATTTTAGTTTGACAACTTTATCGAAAATTTTCTTCTCAATCCGATATTTATCATTTACCATCACAATTCACATCACAAATGTAACAACTCGAGCGCAGCGATCAGTGTTTGTTTCGGGGAAAAGATGGTATGGACCTGAGAACTTGAGAAACCGGACTTTTCATCTCACTGAACACAATTCGAGCATCAAGCAGAGAAAACGTGAAGATAGCAATCGGCTCCAACGCCTATCATCCGGAAATGAACCCCGGTGTTGTAAATAAGAAGACGGGGAGCAACAATGTGAGTACCTAAGCTGATGATTCTAGTTAGGAAACAGAAACTTTGAGTTGCTCGCATACAAGATAGAAGATACAACACCGGAAAGAGGGACTTTCCGATGACACTTACCACGGCATCAATCTTTGACTACAAGAATCTGAACTGTATAGGAAAATACAACACACATCCATTTTTCAATTCAATGTGGTAAATATATACCGGATGGTTCACATTAAAACCCTCCAATTGGGCGTCGCCTTTCGACTTCACACTCGTTATCAACCATACGCCGTCAAAGCTCTACCGAGATGCAGTTACCTCTTCTGTCCTTGGACCTTCTTTAGTCTTGCTGCATATACATGACATGACATGACACAGAATAAGTAGAAGCATACAACAAGCCAACGAGTCTGGTAGAAAGTATCAGGTGATCGAAATAACAACATAAGATCGGAGTTGATATCTCGCAGAAGATCTAAACTTTGGATGAGCAATGATCATTGAATTACATAAAAGACGGCAAAGTAATTTGTATCATGATTTGTGGATGCTACACTTAGGGTGTAGTGAGATTTGGCATCCTTAACATTGCTAATCAATTTCATTTGTGCGTATAACATTGTATTCCAGTAACATCGATGCAGTAATCTGCTCTCGAGCATCGAGCATTGGAGCTATACGCACAAACTAGGAAAGCAATCCCTACATGTTACAGGGAAATCAAAATCTTTACCTTAATGCTAGTCTCCTCTTCCCCCTCTTCCGAAGGCAACCTCATCCAAGCTTTGCCCTTGTCGCCTATAGCGGCCGCCAGATTCCACAAAACCAGGACAGGGCCTGTAAGCTTTTATAGGCCACCAACCAAAGCCTGGAAATGTTGCAATTCCACCCTGAATCCTTCCCTCCCCATTGCATCCCTTCTCCACCTCCTCTCTACCACAGGACTTACAACCACTGCACCAAATTTGGTTCACATTAAACACCACATATCACACACACATGTTCTTTAAGCGAAATGATTTCCATACACCCCTTTTCTCCGGCTACACACGAGAATCAACGGAAAGTTTCATTCCCCTTAATTACTCATCAAAATTCAGAATCATAGGGCTAAATCCCACATTAAAGAATCAAAATTTGAACAAAAAGTTTCCAAGTGATGCAATCTATATTATATTTCACACCACCTGCATACCAAAGTTCACAACTTTGCCAAAGAGAAACTTAAATCAACTCACAGAAAAGTTCTCAAATTATACTATATCTGCAAAAAGATGTAAAATTTGGGATGGAATCCAAGTTCCAAGTAGTGGGTTTGTGACAGAATGAGGTGAAAGAATTGGAGTACCTGAGGGGAGGCTGTTGAGTGGGGGGCAGTGATGGGGTAGCAAGAGAATCATCATCTTCTGCAACTGAGGAAGGTGAGGAAGTTGAAGAGAGAAGGATGAGAGATTTAGAAGATGGGGAGGAGGTTTTGATGAGAGTTGTTGTAGAGGGATGGAATTGCAGCCATGTCTTGGTGGCGGTGGCCGTGTGAGGGAAGTGAGAGAGTGGGATGGGAGGTGAGAGAAGGGATGTCCCCATTGTTTTCCCAGTAGGATGAGAGGAGTGAGGGGACTGGATAATTTCCTTCCCACTCTTTTTCTTTCAATTGTGAGGTTCACATTGAGATTTAGAAAAAAATTTTAAAAAAAAATTAAAAAGCGTGAAAAAAAATTGGAAAAAAGAAAAAGTTTGGAGGTTCCACCGAGATTTGAACTCGGGTTACTAGATTCAGAGTCTAATGTCCTAACCGCTAGACCATGGAACCTCAGATGCTTCTCTATTTCATGCTTAATATTTATTGAGTTACGCTGGCAAACTCCTTTTTGTTTTCACCTGGACTTGGCAGAATTACTAACATGTTAACTAAACACAAACACGCACGAAAAAATTAGTGTTTCGATCGAGCATTAACTCATCATGCTTATATTATGCTGCAAAACTCGTTACTAATTAATTATTGACATTCAGCACATAGTTTATGATTTTAACATTCACAGACTAGTGCAGGAATAAGAATTAGAATCATTTTAATTCTTGAGTTCTATGTGCTTACTAAAAGCGTAGGTATAATAATCATTTCACCCCTTAGCTTTCCCTACAAATCATTAATTAAATACTAACAATTAAGAAATGGATCTAGAGTGACTAGTTGATTGATTCTCTTTCCTTACTTTTAGTTCTAAATTCTCTCATCCTTTTACTAATTCATTAGAGCACTTCCACCCCTAGGACTGGGTGCCAGCACCCAACGCATTTATCCACTTAAATAAACAGTAACATACTTCAATGAACAGTAATAGGCCAAAGCATCTCCACCCCTGCGTTGGGCGCTGGCACCCAGCCTATTTCAAATATTATTAATTTTTTTATAAAATAATAAAAAAAATAGTTTTAATTTCGGATAGGATTTTTAATCAATCTCGTCACGCCACGTGTCATTATCCGAACGTACTATTTTGTGCATAGATTTTCGCTAAGATTTTCAATCAATCCCGACACGCCACGTGTCACTTCCTGTTTACAATAATTTAGCAAAGATTTCGATAAGATTTTCATCTCATTACCCGTAATCGGATCATGAGTGGGGTGATACCAACTTTTACACAACGTAACATCTTCAATGGTCTTCCACGAACTCATTTTTTTCTCTCAAAGTGTACAAAATATTGAAATGTAGAAAGTGTAGAAAATAATGAAATGTGGTGTAAGGTGGAAGATGAGGGTTAGGTATTTATAAAAAAAAATTCTGTATTTTTAATTATTTTTTAAATAATTTTTAATTAATTTAATGTTATTAATTAATCTGGACCGTTGGATTTGAAAAATATTCAAATCAAATAGCCCAGGCGCTGCCACGTGGCCAACGGTCATAATTTTGAACGTTGGACTTTTTTTTTATTTTTTATTTTTGGGTGAAAAACCGTGGACCGTTGATCAACGGTCCAGGTAAAAAGGGCAATTCAAATTTTTTTTACCGTTGGAAATCCAACGGTCTAGAAAAACTAGCTGTTGGAAATCCAACGGCTCTCGTCACTCCACGTCTTTCTTACACCGAACAACGCAAATTGGCCGACAATCCGTCTGCAACTCTGTCGTCTACTCGCGTGGGGCGCGATTGCGTTGCACGCGCCAACCCATTTGCCCGGCTCCTTGGTCTGTCAATTTTGGACTGGGCTATTGCCTGGCTTGGGCTGGGTGCCAGTCTGTTTTGCAGGTTGGAGCACATCCACTGGGTCCCGACCTGGTATTTTGACTGGGTGCTGGGTAAAATGTTGTCCAGTGGAAGTGCCCTTATGTTAAGAATCATAAGCATATGGATCATCTTCATTGGAGAAAATCTTCAAGTGTAACTGAATAAATCCTCACGTATATGCATCTCAATGTCTCACTTGCACAAATCCTGAAGATGTATTTCCGAAAAATCTTGGGTATAATCGCAGATGCATCCAAATATAAAGTATCTCACTCACGTTTTGGAATTATATTTCCAAAGAAAATTAGGTATTTAACCCATATACACCCAAATGTATGTATCTCACACATTGATCTAGTGACGTATACATATGGTGACGTATCTCACACATTGATCCCAATTACAAGGCAGAATCTCTTACGCTACGAGGATTGATTTTAAATGTTGACTGCTATTGGTGCAAAATTAGGTAAGCAAACGGATCAAAGTTATTTCTTGTGAAAATCATCAGGAAAAAGAGCATGTTTGATATCCTTCTTGGATTCAACTTTTTGTTACTCGTCACGTAGTTTCAAAAACAGAACTGAATCCAGGAAGGATACCAAAACCCCCTATATCTTACTCTTTTCATGAGACTGGGAGTACCTTGTTCCTTCAAGCTTTAGATCTCATTCAAACTCATTTTTATATCCCCAACTAATTAATTCCGCAAAAACAAATTATCAACAATTATGATAATAGCAATAACAGGGAGAGAAAAGGGAAGGAAACCCCCTTTACCAGAAAAACAACCAAAACTGAGGTTGGAAAAATTAAAAACATCTTTCCGGGGAAAATATATCGAAAGTTAAATCGACTTTCTCCTGCAATAGATACCACTATTTTCTTAAAACTAGTATCAAGTTATATAATCGGTATCATCATATCTTCCTTTCTTTGTTACCCCTGCACAATCTGCTGTTCTCCCTCTACATCCATCACTGAGCTATGATGATGCACCATGTACCATCGCCCGTTATGGAACTCATAGACGTTGGTCACGTTGAATGGCCCAGTGTCGATTTCAACATAGGTTTTCATGGTAACCCAAGCCATGTCTGTCAGAACCCGCGCACGCACATCACGAATCTGAAAGTTAACCCCTTGCTCCCAATTAAATGCTAGTTGCCAACTCTGTATAACAGCATTGTACCTAAAGAGGTAGCAAAAATGACTTAGCTCCGGGTGTCATATATTAATCAGGTGCAAAAGGAAGACCAAAAAGGCTTTATGGATATTTAAAACCACAAGAATAAAATCAGCTCTATAGAGAAAGAAACAACTAACAATGTTTCAAGATCAAACCAAAGAGAGGTTACGGATACGAAACCCTCACTCTTTCATTCCACCAAAATTCAAATAATCAAATGGGATCTTCCTATCATGTCAATAACCCCTACCCGAAAGCCATCTAATAACTGTCATGTACATTTGGTTGACTCTTTATCTAAATCTAAGTTTCAATAAATAGCATTTCACTCCCATCAAATAAAGAAAACCGTTAAAACATGAGGCAGAACAGGAGTTTCAGAATGAAAACAAAAAAGGGTCCGTTAGTGAATGAAAAGGAACGGAAAAAAAAAAATCCCAATCACTTGGATGAACTTAACAGAAGAAAACAGTCATAAAAATGCAGTCGTTGTACAGTTGTACACAAATGAGGCATCTTACCCCGAAAAGAGTTCTCCAGAGGCATGAACACACTTCACATAATCTGCATTCAGCCATAAACGACTCATTTCTGGAAGTGACCTTCCTCGGATAAAGTTAAAGAATTCAGTATTGACATTCACAATCGCTCTTGTAGCAGCATAGTAAGCTTTCCATCCATTAACTGGTGTTACACTATCCTGTTCCAAGGTGAAGTCCTGAAAGAAAATTTGAAAGCCCATAACAAAATATTCTTACAAAATGTTTTGGTATCAGATGCCAGTACCTAAGAAACCAACACAGGTTAGGGTCTCAGAGACGGACAAAATCACTGTTTCTAAATTAAACTAAACACGTGTCTCAACACTCTCTCAGGCTAAATCCCATGTTATCCAAACACCAAAACCATTATGCATTAGGAAGTTTAAATGTAAGAAATTTCACCATTTAAAGGAATGAAAACTTCATGCAGAAAACTAGATCCAATGATATCCATTAACCAAAACCAAAATGAAAAGCAAATAAAAAGGATTAATCTTGTAATCTCTCAGGCACCGAAAATGTACCATAAATAACCATACAAAAGGCTAATCTCATCCCACATGTCAAACCACATTCCCAAGTTAGAAAATGTACCATAGGTAACATGGAGGATCCTAATTTCATCACATATGTCAAACAACATTCCATTAACCAAAACCGATACGCAAAGCAAACAAAAAGGATTAATCTTGTAATCTCTCAGGCACCGAAATGTACAATAAATAACCGTACAAAAGCCTAATCCCACCCCACATGTCAAACCACATTCCTAAGTTAGAAAATGTACCATACGTCAAACAACATTCCAAAGTTCCAATACTGTAAACACAATCATAACGGATTTTCGATTGATAGAGATGAATAAAGGGTCCCAATTTTCCCACATTTTCTTTGCAACCAAACACAATCCCTTCAATTGGGCAACAATCTTAGCTTCAAATCAAAATTCAACAAACACCCACATAAAAATGCTTCAAATGCACCTAAAAATTCAGTAATCACGTACCTTGTGATAAAGCGCCTTCCAAGCATTATCATCATTGGCGGCCTTCCGCATAAGCGAATTGGTCATCGAAAGCCTACAGAGGCTCGGGTAGTCCAGATAGCTAAGGGCATGCGTCGTAATCTCCGGAACCAGCTGCTCCATCATGGACGTATGCCGCTCCAGTACGGCCACCGCCCCCGTCGGCTTCTCCGTCACGTCCGTAACCGTCCCGCCGTTCAATTGCGGCCCGCTCACGGGCCCCGAATCGGAGCCCGAAATGACCTCTTCCCGGTGATTAGTACAGCAAGTGCAGGCCTTTCCGCTTCCACTCGACGACGAGGTGGCAGAGGCAGCGCCGCCCGATTTGGGTTTGCCGGGGAGTGATCGGACGGCGAGGAGAGCGAGGAAAAAGGTGAGAAAAATAAAAATTAGGGCTACAAAGAAGGTTTGGGGAGAAGAGAGAGTGAGGGAAATAATCTCCATTCATAAGACATGAAAGCTCTGCAGAACATGAAAAACCCTAGAAATCTGGTGGTGGGAGGTTCAGGGTAAGGGTGTGCTGCGTCCGCGGGTGGGGGCGAGACTGGGCCGTTTCGGCTCGGCGGATTCCGGTTTGAAAAACCCTAGAAAATGGTGATGGGACTGAAATTTTGCAGAGATAAAGTGCGGAAAGAGGGAAAGAGAGGTTGGTTGTGAGTTGGTGACTCGTGAGTGGTAACGGACTGAGTCCGGAGAATCAACTCGAACCGTGTGTACCGGGTCAAATATTAAATAAAATCAAATAAATGCTCTATTCTTTTAAAAAAAAATACTTGGGGGTGTTTTCGTAATTAGACTTTTCCTTGTTCAAATTAAAATTTTTTATCATTTTTTTCGTTGGCATTCATTTTTATCATTGAAATTTTACTTGATTTATTTACAAACGGCGCTTCTATTTTTGGACTGCGAAACACTTCTATTCCTACTCAACAAAAATTTAGGACAAGAAAATAAAATTTTAAACAAAAATTGGTGGAAAACAATAATGTTTATGCACGTTGTGTAAATTCGACCACCATTGATCCTCTCTTTTAACATTTTTAACGCACTATCGTTGTCGTTTGTCCCAAAAAAAATAAAACAGATATTCTTTAGTACTTGTAGATTCATTAGGTTGTTTTCCTTAAGTTATGGAGTGAACTTTACGTTAGACGAGCCTAACAAAATTGTTCATCCGGTAATAGTTCAATCAATTTTTTTTTTTTTTGCCAAAACGTTGTTTAATCAAATTGACTAAAGCAGTTTTAGATGAATTTAGCCTAGTTATTATGTCGTATATAAAAAAAAAATTCAATTTTAGAGACCATAAAAAAAATTTGAACCACGACGTAGCAGGGCACTTCAGACTTATAACCATTTTGGTCAACGTATCAATTTTCATCGTACAGAACAAAGGGATATTACAAAAAAGATTCTATTAAAAGGACAACACATTGGCTTGGGCTCTCCAAAGCAACAAAGCAAGACTAGTTGGACCTTGACACACCAAATTTCAGCTCAAACCAAGAGAAAGGCCCATAAATTTTTTTCACCTCTTCACCAAGAAGATATTCTGAATTATTTTTCTGAGTAAGTGGGGTTCGAATTTGTAAGTTAGGGGCGTCACATTGTTTTAACTAACTGACATAACTCACGTTTGCAAATATTATTAATTTCAAAACTCTAGGGGAAAAAAAATAGAAACAAAGAACCAGTTTCGAAATATTTTCTTGTTCACCACAAAAATTGTGATTCATCCATAAATAGAACGACACGAATTTTGGGCTTTTCTGAAACAAATTATCTATTCTAAAATTGAGGAATGAATTGACTGTAGCTTAGCTACAGTCACAAGTTTGCCATCCAATTTCACCTTATTTACAAGAAACCCATCTCATTTGGGCTGGTATTGGGGCTGAGTTGTTTTGGGCCGCTCATGATACTTTCCCTGGGCTTTCTCTTTTGTTGGTGTGAGGCCAGCCCTTTGGGAGTCTAAATGACGAGACTTCCCATCTTGGCTTCATATCGCACCATCAAGATTACAAGTTAGAGGGGTGGAGTCGTTATTTCGTTCTTGGGGTTTCAGATGGATTGGGGTTAGGTTGTTCCCATAATTTCCTTCTTCATTCTTCAACCTAGCCGTGACAGAGAGACAGAGAGATAAAGACATGATAGAGAGATAGAGACAGATAGAGAGAGAGAGAGAGAGAGAGAGCGAGAGGGAAGAGGTAGTGGTCGAGATGACTGCACATCTGTGCTTCAGATCACATGATGAGGATTTCAAGTTAGAGGGTGGAGTCGTCATTTTGTTCTTGGGGTTTCAGAGGGATTGGGGTTAGGTTGTTCCCCATTATTTTGTTCTTCTTTGTTCAACCTATGCCGTCACAGAGAGACAGAGAGATAGAGACAAATAGAGAGAGAGGGGGAGAGCGGGAGGGGAGAGGTAGGGGTTGGGATCACTGCTCATTCTCTATTGCATCGTTAGATAAGTGCTGTTTCAACTTACATTTTGTACCAAATTTTTATTTATTTTTATTGTTTCTTGCATTTATGGTTGCGTGCATGTGGTGATTGAAAGATCAAAAATAAATTTGCAAATCTTTTTTCCATGTTTGGTTAGGTTAGGCTTCTGTATTTTATTTATTTTTGATCAATTTGAGGATTTTCTGGGTCTCTATATACTTGGTTGCTTTTGGGTTTTTCTTCTCATTCTCGGTTCCTGTTTGTCTGAAATTTTTTCCAAGGTTCGTTCCTTAACTTCTTTTTTTTGCGTTTTCAATTTTTTCATCTGAGCTTTGCCATTCGTGTTTGATTACAATATTTATGGTTGTAATAAACTCTTTGAGTGTATTGTTAGCTTCTGTTTATACTGTTGTTAGTTGTTGTTACGTTGCTGCCATTTTTTGGTAATTAGTATTAAAAAAAAAAAAATTTAAAGAAGTTTTTGTTATGTGATTTGAATTGGAACAAAATCAGTAAATACAACATACTGATTTACAGTCTCTGATTTTCTTAAAAAAATGCCATTTTTAAATTGAGTTATGTTTTAAATTATTTGTATTTGTGCTTCTGTGTCTGTGTATGTGCATATCTGTGTGTATGTGCAAATATTTATGCTTGCAATAAACCCTTTGACTGTATTGTTAGCTTCTGTTTAGACTGTTGTTAGTTGTTGTTAAGTTGCTGCCATTTTTTGGTAATTAGTGTTAAAAAGTTTTTATTTTTTTATTTTTTTCTTCTTTTTTTTTTTAAGAAGTTTTTGTTTTGTGATTTGAATTGGTAATTAGTGTTTAAAACCCTTTGACCAATTTGAATGCGATGTTTTTATTTCAATTGTTTGAGAACAACAAAACTAATTGTTCTTCTTTTTTTCTTTTTTTTATGGATTGCAGGAAACGTACCGCCAACTCGGGATTTTGCATTACAGGTTTCATTCACTAACCCTAAATTTTTAATGTTTTAAGACTTATAACTGTTTGTGGCTTACTTATTTGTGTTGTCTAAAATATTTTTGTGTGGTTTATGCAAAACGTTTTTCATTTGGTGTTTATTATTGGACAACGATGTGATTAATTAGGATTCTTTCAAAAACCTTTAGAAAACGTTGCTCCTTTAACTGTTTGCGGATTAATCTAGGTTTCATTTTCCGTATGTGTTTATCTTTTGCCAATGAATTTTATAAATGTATGTGTTTAACTTTTGCCAATGAATTTTAGAGTGTTGTTAGTTGTTGTTAAGTTGCTGCCATTTTTTGGTGATTAGCATAAAAAACTTTTTATTTTTAAAGTAGTTTTTGTTTTGTGATTTGAATTGGAACCCTTTAACTAAACATGTTTTTAGAGTGTGTACATCTATATGTATGTCTGTGTACATGTAAAAAACTCTTTAACTAACTACACATTTTTACAATTGTGAAACACTCCCATTTGCTGAAAAGTGCAGTTTATATGTGTGCATGTGTATACATGTGCAAGTATATGTATCAGTATATACCTTATATGTCTAGATATATGTATAGGCATCTGTATAACTATATGTATATATGTGTGCATGTATATGTGTATGTATGCATCTGTGTGTGTAGGTGCATGCATACATTTGTGTGTGTATGTGCATGCATACATCTGTATATATGCATCTGTTTCTGTACATACATGCGTATATATGTATGCATGCATCTGTGCATGCTGTGTGTATGTACATGTATGTGTACATGCTGTGTGTATGTACATGTATGTGTATGTATGCGCATGCATCTGTGCGTGTGTGTGTGCGCGTATGTAGATGTGTGTATATGTAAGGTTTAGAGTTTAGATAGTTTGTGTCTGGAGTGTGGTCTTTAATGTTTAGGGAAAATTTCAAAGGTAGCTACTGTTACAGGATTAGTGGTGATGGATTTGCTATGTTTGTGAATTTCAGAAATTTGATACTCGAAAGGAACACTTGGGGCTTTGGCTTTTTGAGGTATATTCATTCATAGCGGTTTTGTAACTATAGAATGTCATTTCTTTAAAGGTTTAAAGGTGTAACTATAGAATGTCATTGCAACTTTTGTCAACGTAAGCTTTCCTTCAAGTAATTTCGATTGTATATTGGCTCTCGATGTCGACTTAATAGAGTAGCAATGTACATTGAACTGCTTATTTTATGTATCAATTCACCTATCTCTTGTTTTTTCTTTCATTTGGAGATGATTGTCTAAATGTGTGGTTTTGTGAGTGTTCCTCGTGTAAAATGTGCATTATTTGAAGTGATACATTTAAGAATGCGATTGTATTGCTGTAGCATTTTTAGTTAATTTTTATATGAATATTATACATGGTTTGAATACTCGCAGCAAAGGACGGGCATTCCTGCTAGTTTCTTTCTATTATACAAATAAATAAATAAAAACTAAGATTAACAAGTGGCCAAAACCCTAATGCTAAAGCTGGATTGGCACTATACGAAAATTAAGAGGAATTTCTAACTATAGATCAAAGTAATGAATATTGTCATACTGCTGCTAACAATCATCAAAACCCAACCTCTATTGTTCCTGCATGCGTTCTCAGGCTGAGACTGAGACGACGAGGAGGAGGAGGAGGAGGAGGAGGCTCCTCTTAAAAATGTCAAAATTTGCATTGAAACTAGTTTCAGAATTGCAAGGCACAAAAATAAAAGACTAACTGCTAGAACCGCAAGCTCTTTGCTTTCGAGGCTCGCTTGATCCTTCACAACCGTCTCAATGTCTATTCTGCAGTAACAAAGAGCGATGTCAGTGAGTCTATAGATTGATGTGAAGCAACAAGGACGGAGAATTCACTACATCACAAAAGCCTATAAGTTAGATGTATATCTAACCTTAACATGTTATTTTCCCTGGCCAATGCATTCACTTGGGATGAAACAACAGCTTTCCATGACTCAAGGTCGGTAATACTTTTTTCCTGAATCAAAGAATGCCAAACAATTAGGTTGATAAAGCTTCCTGTCCCGAAAAATATATGCATAAACATTATATGTTTAGTAAATGTTAAGAAAAAACAATGCAGTACCATAATTTCCTTCCATTGCAAGATATCTTTAATCTCCGTTTTGCTTTGATCCAGAAGCAATGATATTCTCAACAGCTCTTTACCAACCTCCGGCAAGATACCGCCTTGTCTTCGATTTAATTCTTTGATATACTCCTCCAGCACAGCTAGGTTCAGCTCGAGTGACCTCACTTTTTGCATCAAAATCTTCAGAACTGAGTCACCAGGAATTCTTCCGTTTGGCTGCTGTCTAACCTTCAGAACCGGCTCTGGAATCTTGCTCGTAGTTACCGGATTTTTGGTAACATCTACATTGACTTTTTGTGTATCTTCAACGCTTTCTATCCCTACACCCGCTGTTCGAACCCCAGTTTGACCTTCATTACTTGTTTTCCCGTCAGTTGAACCAACCTCTTCTCTTGGAGACAATTGTACAGTTGAATTAGGCTCTGCCAATTTATTGGCTGCAGGTTCTGCAGGCGCCACAATCAGATCTTCTAGCATCCGCTCAATTGCGTTAATGCCATACACCTCTAGAACACTTAATGTGCAGTAAAACTCAGACCCATAGTGACTTAGTAAATCTAACTTCAAGTATCTTACCCATTTGGGTTCAGGCAGCTTAAAGGTCTGAGCATGCTTGACATTAGCAGCAACAAAGTTTCCCAATGGGGACCACGCTTCTGCCGGATAGCTTAAACTTCCAGACAATTCAAATTCCTTGAAATTAGAAGAGTAGTGCTCGAAGTTTGCAATCTTGACAGAATTTACCAGAGTCTCTTCTGCAAGCTCAACTATAACAAACTTTCCCCCGACGGAACAAGGGTTTCTCAGGTACTTATCGTGGTCCTTTCCCAATATGTTACATGCTCCTTTTGCTTCCTTATTGTGAGCCACCACTTTTGCACCTTTGGATGCAGAGGCATAGTTGTATTCAGTTCCATCAGATTCAAGCCCCTGGGTAATGTTAACAAGCTGACTAGGCACATCCTGACCTTTTTCCTGCTTTGTTATGTTTCGAAATTCGTCAATATTGAGATAGGAGGGATGAGAAGTTCCTTCATTCAGAAGTTGTCCTGAATGATTTGTGTTATAATCATGTGCTTGATGTAGTTCACAAACCAAATCACCATAGCCTAAAATACTCCAAACTATTTTTTCTAATCTGTCCGTCTCTGGAAGTGAGTACTTGGAAATTGCATACTTGTCAGAAACTCCAGAATCGTTACAGCTTTGAGATGAAGTAAAATCCAATACCAGTCCATTTGTCTGTTTTCCGCTTCTATTTTCTACAAATGAGCATGCATGGTCACCGTGCTTACCATTGTGAACACTAGGATAATGTGTAGATCTGTTATCCGGAGCTGAATTCCCTGAAGAAAATATATGCTCAAGTTAAATGATCAAATCCGCAAAAATAAGTAGACAAGGGTAAAAGCTGAAATGCCACCCAAATAGCTTATCCTAAAAGCATGCATCCGAAAATAGCAGAATGGCGATTCCAATTAAAATACTCTCTTAGCTCCAGCTAAACGATAAGATTCTGTAAATCATAGAAATAATTTCGTTCATGATGAAGAATATAAGGGTACTAGCTGAAGAGATTTCCCCAACATTACACTTCAGCAAAGTTATCAATCTATAAACTAGAGCAGAGACATTGGTTAGGAAATAGTGAAACCATATTATGCGAAAGAAGAAAACAATAGAAAACCTACATAGAACTTCTCAGAATCTGGACTCCAAGATATGAACATTGTTTAACAAAGAAACAAAAATTTTGAGAACATTAACCGCGGATAATAAGTAACAAACCCCCTCTATGTTAAAATGTGAGCATCCAGCCCAAAACCAATCAGAAATGGCCGGAGAAGCCCTTGCGCGACTTCCATCTCCGCGGGAGTTTGTTGAATGAAAACAAAACCGGACCTATCGACACTTTCTCGTACCCATTAAGGAAATTTGGAATTCATTTCACCAATAGTACAGTGTCCAAAACAATGTTAACCATCTTAACATTTGGATATCTTTTCTCTGAGAAACTTATTAGCAGAAAATTAAAGGCACTAGCTTTTGTTCCATTTTATCCATTTCTCTTCAATCTATTGATATAAATACGGATTGGGGAAATGGGTTTGCTAGAACACACAAAGTTGAGAAGTGGGCATAAGGAATAAGAAATTACAGGTAAAAAGAGGCAAACTTTACAAAAAAAAATCCAAATCCAAATCCAGAAAACCAAACAAATAAACCCAAATGGACAATAAAATTTCCAAGTACCTCCATTGCCATGGCCGAGACCGAGCTTAGAGTAGAACAAGAATACAAGGCACCAGAGAGAGAAGATCAGAGAGAGAGAAAGCTCGTAGAAGCTCTTGCTCTTGTTGTTGTAGCATTTCTTACTTTTGCTTTTGCAGCTTTCTCCTCCACTGTTGCTTTCCTGGAAATTGGAGCCGTCAATGCTGGTGTGGTGGTCTCTCGTTTGGGTTTTGGTATAAAAGGAGCCGTTCCGAGGCTTCTTCATCTCTCTTCTGTGCAAAAATGGCAGTTGGGTTGGAGGGTTTTGGTGGGTCTTTTATGTTTCATCGTAAAAACATAGCAGAGAGAGAGGAGAAGGGAGAGAGAATGTGGGATTTCCTGAGGAATAGGAATCGGGAAAAGTCCTTGTCTGCTTTTTGTGGCAAATTTTTTCTTCTTTTTGGGTCTGTGGGGCTAATTATTCCCACTGCTGCGGAAAGCGCTCTTCGCCGTTGAGAGGCGCATAAGTCGCTTTTGGATTTTGAGCTTTGGCTTTTTAATTGAAATGTTTGACACTGTAATAGTCTTAATTTATATTTTTGAAATTAATTTTATTTCGCTTTATTTTTTGAAACTGATGTTTTTAATTATTTTAGCCTCACTTCATCTCATTCTGATTAAAAAAAATGTTAAATTCAACAATATTTTGGATATTTCAATTTTTACAACACGCACTAAAACAATCTCGATTCTAATTCAAACCCTTGTGTTTTGACCATTTTTAAAAATAAATTATTCAATCAATAGAAAAATTTCTGACAACAAAACATTATATCAACCAAAATAAATGTTACACTTTTGTTCCTAGAGTCATTTCATTTGCAAGACATCCTTGTACTAGCGCAATGGAAACTGTGCGCTTGAAAAATACTTATTACAACATAAAGAAAACATGATTAGCCTATTCCAAGATATCTTTATAAACAAAATTGGCCTAACCACAAGTTTCACGGGAAATTTGAAAAAGTAACTATATTTTAGATCCCATATAGAATTATAGCCACCATTTTAATTTTATGATAATTTTAACCAAAATTTGATGTAAAAGTACTAATATATCCTTAATATTAGAGTTTCACACAACAAAAACAAAACATTCATGGCAATCAACAACAATCAACCAAGAATAAAAAATAGGGAGAGATTTTGACAAAAAAAAAACAAGGAAAGATTAAAAATTGAAGAAAATCAAGAGAAGAGAGGACCTGCAAGTGGGTTTTGGAATCAAGGGGGAGTTTTTGCTTGGCGTGGATTCTTAAGGCTTTGATATCGCCGCTATGTGTGTGTGTATATATATATATATAT
>JADOBS010303557.1:0-20294 GCA_015708375.1 Cydonia oblonga | reverse complement strand
TTGCTTGTTTATATTGAGAGAGATATTTTTGCTTGTATTGAAAATGAAGCTATAATGCTTCGTTTTCAAAATATGAAACCTCGTCGTGGACAATTATAGCTTGTAATATTGTTTCCGTTATGAATTATAAATGAAAGTACTATGATTTCATTTTCAATATGTTTTTCCATCCTAAATTTTTATTTGGATTTTTACACTAAGACCCCTTGTGGTAAGATTCCTGGCTCCGCCACTGATTTCAATGACCATACAAGTGTCATATATATATGCACATTCACTTGGATCGTACACAGATATAAATGTCGCCTATTTTTCTCTTTATTTTGTGCACTTCATGTATATATCTGCTCATCGTTATGGATATATCACAATATACAGATTTACGCTACTCAAAGTTTCATCAGCGCAAAAAGTTTACTTCCAAATTCTTCAGTCGAGCTTCAACCCTTCTGCGACAGTTGTGACCGCATTTGCTAAATGAGATGCATAAGTTATTATTCAATGAACAACATAAGTGTCAGCAAAACAACATATTTGTAATAAAATAGGATGACACAACCGATTCTTTATGTCTGCCTACCATCGACCAAATCTGGGAGCATCGGCAGTAAGGAAGTGCTTGGTATCCAGCTTTTTTCAGCTCTGCGAGCTATCTCAGCTGATATTCCCTTGTAAACCTGTTCAGAAAACATTTCTGTTTGATACCTTGATGAGCTCTGATAGGCTGGAAGGGACAGTAACTAACAAAATAGAAATCAGAGCTACCGAAAATTGAAACCAGCTCAAGTGAGAACAAGTACATATAATTGAAAGAACCGAACAGCGTTGCAGCTGGAAGCAACCTCCCCCACGGTACAGGAAAACCTACTGGACAAAATCTACAACCGAAAAGCTACAGCCTACAATTCAAATAGTAAACAATGCGTATTAGCTTAATGCATGTCGTAAGTTACTCAAACATATATCAATATGGTGTTACATGAAGCTGCCGTTCTTGCAGTAGCAACCTCTCCTGTATTCGATATAAAAGCGCTGGTAGAAATTAGTGTCCTAACCCAATCTCAACAGAGAACTCTTGAAAGGCGATATATAGATTTTAGATCTTCGGGGTGAGCTGGCTGCTGCCTTGCAGTATGAGCAATCATTATCGGCGCTGAGATTTTGTACCCCAACACAGTATTTGACATGTCTTTTCAGCTAACTTCGACAAAAAATCTAGGCCGCGACCTGGAACAAAACACACGAATCAGTCAGTCGCCTAATATTATACTGCACTACTTTACGGTAAACATCAGCAGGCAGTTTAGCATGTGCTCGTCCTCAGCTCCCCCTGTATAGTAATCGCAGTGCAGTTTCGGAAGGACTTGCCAAGCCAGTTGTTGAAATTCATTTCACATTGACAGGTTCTGATGGTGCCATTTATCCTTGAAAACATAAAAATTAATTAGTCAACCGATCGTCGTCAGTTTTCGGGTTTCAAGCAATCTAGCTGCCTTAAACACCAGAAAATTAAATCAATGGGGTTGGTTCACACATTCATCCAACTACTCAAAATTCTTTTTTATTTTTGTAATCTGAAAAGTAGTACTGCAGGGCAAAAAGCTTCAATATGGTAAGCGAATACACCATTAAAAACTATAAAAATTGAGAAAGCATGATGAACTGATGAAACTTACTAGAGAGTTGGCAACTTATTTGCTGAATTATTGATTAGAGAAAAAAGAAAAAACTTTCTTTGTGGGAATGGGGCCTGAGAAAGTGGAAGAGCATAGAATCATGAAATGCTCATTTCATTGTACAAACATTATATACGGAATCAGTCCTTCTTCTGCCATCATGTAAAGATCATCTGTAATTGTATGTGAAATGACGTCACACCGTCATGTTAAAGAATATTTCTTTTTTCTTTTTTGGCTACATCTAAAGATAATGACTCTTGAAATGCAATTAAATGGTGAAAGCAACTTGGATAGTAAATTGACTGAAAATTCTCTACGCATTGACGTCATGGTTTGAATTGATCCAATTTATTGTTATGATTGATTATTTAGGTATAAAGTGCTCCTCAGAGCTTTGGTACGTTGCCACGGTTTGATCAAATCTAAAATCAAAGCAAATAACCAACATGAGACTAGAAACCAAACGATTAGGCCCTAAAGCAGTCAATCATATAAACAAACGATTAAATTACAACAGCTAGTTGTAGAATCTGCAGTTTACTGATGATCTCACTCCATCCACGTCGCTGCATGATATTATTTTAATCGATGTTTTAAAATAGGAAAATGATTCCCGCACAATCTATTTCTCCTTCTGCACACTTTTGATTTATTCAATTCAGAGGCGGGAAATGCACAGGAACGTTGAGGGAAAGAAAATAGGTGTGCTGAAATCACTTTCGGTAAATTAAATTAGAGCATTGAATGGAGTTTATCACTTTCTGTTTTCACATGGCTCCTGGTGATATCCCTAATACTAGGACAGCCAGAAAGAGCCATTGTGAGCTCAAACTCGTTCTTCAGCATTTCGATCACCCGCCTCACTCCCCGTTCTCCGTCTGCTGCAAGGCCGTAGACAACAGGCCTTCCCACCTTCAGTAAGAAGTGCATTGATCAATGAGAAAAGCCACAACAGTAGAAGCAGTTTAAGGAATCATATCAGGAGATTGGTAAGCAATGTGGTGGATATGATTCTTACAAGGACAGCTTGTGCACCAAGAGCTAACGCCTTGAACACGTCTGTTCCTCGGCGTACTCCTCCATCGAAAAGAATAGGAACTTTTCCTCCAACAGCATGAACCACCTGAATACATTATGGATAGAATATGGTGATTGAACATTCTTACGAAGTTTTTGAATCAGCTTGTAACAGCAAAAAGCATTTGCACGTTTTCTTCTAATGTGGAAGTTACACCATTTTTGTGTCTTACCAAGTTACGTCAGAAAAAAAAATGATGAATTAGAGATAGAGTTGCACCTCTTCCAGGACAGAAATAGTGGAGGGAGTATAATCGAGTTGGCGGGCTCCATGGTTCGAGACAACAATCGCAGCAACACCTACTTCCACAGCCTTTCTTGCTGAAATATGGTAAAACAACAGGCATTCAGAAGGGATAATTGGACGTACGTCAACTTAGACAATCGAACCAGTGTATCTCAAACATGGGGTTGTTTGAGTAACAAAAAGCACACCCTGTTTTGGATTCGTGAAGAATTAGAAAACATTTTCTAGATCTTTCGGTTTGAGTTTTATATTTACAGAAGGTAAGATATCAAAATATGGAGCCTTGATCATCAGTTACCATCTTCATGAGTGAGTACCCCCTTGATTAGAATTGGCAAGTTTGTAATAGATTTCAGCCATCCTATGTCCTGCACACGCGAACAACGCGATAACTAAGCATTCAAGAAGAAAGAAACCACCTAGCACATCGGCACATAATAAGTTCTCTAACAGATTGTCTACAAGCATATGAAAACACAATAAGACGACTCAAATGATTTATACCTCCCAGCACAGAGAAGCATCATAGGCCTCTTTGACAAAAGCTTCCAAGTTCGACCCTTCATCCTGCAGAGAAAGTGTCATGCGTGTGGAGAAAACGAACCTTTCACCTGGATTATACAGCTGAGAAACATTGCACATTTGAACCAAGGTGTTCAGGATTTAACTATTCCACTCACAGAGTCTACTTTGGTTGATATAAGGCCTTCAAAATTCCTCAATTGAGGTGCTACCATTCTGCAGCAGTTGTCACAATCATGTTTCAATCGAGATGCACAAGATATAATTCAATGCACCACATAAGATTTAACAGAAAAACATTCAACGTGATATTACACAGAAAAAGTTCCCTTTCCGATCATACTTTAAACGCAACAAATCGCAAAGCAGGGAGAAATAAAACAATCAAAGAAAAAAAATTGGAGTTGACAAACTTATTCTTTATGTCTGCCTCTCTTCGACCAAGTCTGGGAGCATCAACCGTTAGGACAATAGCCTTGTATCCGTTTTTTTCAGCTCTGCGAACTATCTGAGCTGATATATCTCGCCTCTTGAAAACCTGTTCAAACAAAGGTTTCCACTTGACATCTTGAGATCTGATAGGCAGGATAGAGACTTAAAAAAGAAGGAAATAAGAAGAAATATTACTGTACAACAAAATCGAGCTAAAGAGTGAATAAATACATATAGTTGAAAGAACCGAACAGCATTGCAGCTGGAAGCAACCTCCTCCACAGTGCAGGTAGATGAACCGGACAAAATCTGCAACGAAAAGTACTATAATTCATACACCAAACAATGCATATTCTCTCAATGCATGTCGTAACTCATAGAATACCATTATGGTGTTACACGCAGCTGCTGCTCTAGCAGTGGCAACCTCTCCTGTATTCGTTATAAAAGAGCTGGTAGAAATTAGTATCCTAAACCAATCTCAACGGAGAACTCTTTGGAAGGCGGTTTAGATTTTAGACCTTCGGGGTGAGCTAACTGATGCATAGAAGTAGGAGCAAGCATTATAGGCGCTGAAATTTTGTAACCCAATACGGTAGTTGACATATCTATTCTGCTAACATCGACGAGAATTCTAGGCCGCAACCTGGAACAAAGACGCAGGTATCACTCATGTACTTATACCATATTTTCAAGCATTTAGCAGTAGAACTAAACATTTACGTGATTCTGCGAAATGCTTCAACGTTCTCTTTTAGAGTGTGCTGGTCCTCAGCTCCCCCAGCGTAAAAATCATAGTACATTTTCGGAAGGGCTTGCCTAGCCAATTCTTGGTACTCATTCACATTGACGGGTTCAGATGCCATTTATCCTGGAAAAAATAAACATTTACAACTCCTAGCTTTCGAGCAATCTACCATATAATCACTGGCAACTACAAAAAAGTATATTTCACTTGGAATCTCATTGTTTGATGAAACATATTACGCTAAAACAATCTTAAAATGTCAAATATTCAGAAACTCCCGAATTTTAGATTTTCCTGCCTCAAAAATATATGCAGAACAGCATGAAACTTCAGAATTAGCACTAAAACAGTTAAGAGAGCTGTTTGAAATCCATTAGACAGAGAAAGCATGATGATCCATCCACCCAAACCAACACAGACTAACCCGTGAGTTGAAATTTGCAAAACCCTGATTTGTTGCCGGTTAAATTCTATGCTGAATTTTGGATGAGAGAAATGGAGAACCGTGCTTGATCGACTAGTTCTGTTTTTGGGACTGAGTGAATATCTGATCCTTTTGTCCCTTTTTAACAAAATTATTGGATGATATTATATATGTGGGGCCCAGACATGTTGGCTTGGAGCTTATTTTGGCACTACCTAGGGTTTACTTTCTATTTTTCCATTTTTTGAATAACTCGAAGCGCTTTCAACAATATTTCAAACAAGAAATGGGACATGATTTTGCGATAGAACTGTGATATTTAATTTTTTATGCTTCTAACAAAAGCACTTCCACCAAAAACCCTTGCGAGCGGAAGCGATTCCTACTTGACAGACCGTTAACCGTCTTGAGCAATAGAGAGGTTTGAGTTGTTACTAGGTGCAGCAGCTCCAGCAGGCAGACTTTGAGTGGGAACTGCGATCAGATGCAGTTGCAGTAGGCAAAAGAATCCCTTGCGATATTTTGATGCTTACGAAAAAAAAATCAAAGCATATGATATTTGATACTTGTATCTAAAAGATGGTGCGCAACTAAAAGCTTCAACAGGAGACTTCACAGTTAGTATAACAAGGAACAACGAAAAGAGCTGTTTCAACTGCAGAAAAATAGCGGGAACCACATCTCGGAAGCTACTGAGCTTCGCCAAAACGTTGTTCGTTCACCAGTCACAGAGAAACAAAATAATATCAACAAAATTGAACTAGTTGAGCTAGATTTCTCATGTTCATTCAATCACTATGTTCCTCCAGAACCGCTAAAACCACCTTTGCACGTGAAGCACCTGTCTTCCATCATCCTTCGTAATTCTCTCTCATTTCATTGGAATTTTTTCCGCTGTCTCCATGATAACTCAAAATTCCTTTGCTGCGGAGGCCACCCCTCTTCCCTCACTTCATTTTTATGAGAAAACTTGCATCTCTCTCCATAGTAACCTTGCAGCTGAGACCACCTCTCTTCCCTCACTTCATTTTCATGAGAGAACTTGCATCTCTCTCCGTAGTAACTTTGCTGCTGAGACCATATCTCTTCCCTCACTTCATTTTCATGAGAAAACTTGCATCTCTCTCCGTAGTAACTTTGCTGCTGAAACCACCTCTCTTCCCTCACTTCATTTTCATGAGAAAACTTGCATCTCTCTCCGTAGTAACATCTACCCTGAGCATAATGTCGGCACATCTGCTTTTGCCCTCGTGGACTCGTGGGAAGGAAGTGGTTTACACTTGCTAACGGCTGTCTTTGAAGACCCTGGAATGATATTCCTTGGACAGTATGAGCATTAGATTTGTTGTCATAGATGTTAACTGCCTCTCTGGTTCTATTATACACCCTTTGTATGTTGTTTGGATTTCTACTCGCATCCAAGTTCTGAGAAGCTTGGTTGAAATACCTATCTTGCATTGTAGTGTTCCTACTCAGTTGAGGCTGATATGTCACTTTTCCGGAATCAACAAAAAAGCCCGAGCTTATAGCTGGAGGTCCTGTGGCTGGTTTTTGTGAATAGGCAGTAAATTCTGATTGGTGAGGTTGAGTTGCTGGTTTTGATGAATGAGAAAACAATCCCAACTGCTGAGCTCCCGCTTTCATGTTTCCTGAACCAACTGATATACCAACTGGTTGATGTAGGTTTGCTGAGTTAACAAGTGAAACAGATTGTTGAGGTTGAAGAGATGATTTCAGCACCGAGGTTGAGTTCAACTGAGACTTATTCTTTTTCGGTCCTCCCTTTCTTGAAACCCTGAAGTGCAGAAACGACAACACAGATGAGTGAAGTGAGACAAATTAGTAAATACAGACATAAAAACTAGTTTCAAGTGCAATCAGATCTAATACCGATTTGTCTTGAGCACTTTCCTCATTTCCTTCTCTTGGACCCGTGCTTCCCTGTCAGACCTAGCGAGAGATCCCCTAGAGTGCTTTTCCATCAAGACTTTCTGCCTCTCCCCTTCATCTTCCCATTTCTACAGTTGACAGCAAGAGTTAATTATCTTAAAAACGGTTGCCAATGACAACGATGACAAAGGAACAGAAGTTGCTTAGAGCAGACCTGTCTCAAAGTTTTCAACCGGTACAGGTTCCGGCCCTTAATCAGGAGGGGATGGAGTGGAGGAAGTGGTTTCTCCCCTTTGCTCCAGAGTACTTCAATCTGCTCAGCATTTACAAAAACAGTACTTTTAGCATATGAAAATAAGAACTTGCTTATTGAGTTCTAGGTGTCTAGCTACGAATCTTGAGTCAGCTAAAAATCTGGTGCTTATTACTTTCCATCCACTTTAATTTCATGCAATCTCTATTTCAATGTAAAAATACATATGCATCTCGTTAACAAAAATCATAAGATACTTTGACTCACTGTAAAGGTGTGCTGCTGTTTAGCAGCTCCATAGCTTTCTTTCACAATCCTACCTGCAACAATCCTTGTTCCACATGGAGGGCCTCTTCCACTCCGTGATGCTATGTCAAACCTGCAAAATAAGAAAAGATTAAGAATAGAATACCAATGCCCACGGTAACAAGTTGTGCGGCCAGTGGAATAGAGAGTAGCAGCACAAATAATGCACATTCACTTCATCCTAATTCCCTGTCTTAAAGAGAAAGGGAATAGTTCAGGACGCTTCAAATCAACTAGAAAATTTCCCATTTTTAAACAAAGAGCAAATGCTGTTCCAGTTTATCTCCAATTGTAAAAGGAAACAAAAGAACACAAATACAAACAGCTTACATTTCATAAACATTTTGTTCAAACATGACGACATCGCCAGTGCATGCATCCCCTGCACAAGGTCACATTATTCTTCAGCTGTTAAAAATAGAGGAACGAAAACTGTTCAGTACACCAATCTTAGTGAAAGCAAATTCAACAAACAAAATGAATGATATCATTGAAAAGATGACCTTGGGATTTTCGGACAGCGGGGAACAATCCTTGTTTTGACACATGGCCTTTGGACCAAAGATAATAATGATGGTAATAACAATATGCCATAAGCTTATCGATTACATACCTTTACAATTCAAAACAAAGGTAGATGCTGGGTACTTCTTCTCACCTCCACCATTCAAAATCCTGCAAAAACACAAACAAACTTGAGAAATGGGGAGAAAAAAAAAACTCAGATCTCCAAAACTACCGAAGTGGCTGAAATTACTCTAAATGCTCCTTAATGCGCCGAATAAGCATGTCTTTATTTCCGGTGAGTCTCAACCCGTTCTTTCTAAGGTACAGTTTACATTGCTCCACTTTCAGTTTCTCAATCTGTCTAGCTGCCACCAAACAATCACACAGAAACCAAACGTATCAAAACTGACAACGACCACATTTGTGCATTTTCGCAATCGATTGGGCCAAATTGACATCTTATTGACCTCAATTATCCCACAATTCACAGAACCACATTGGTACTTAAATTTCTGGGCTAACCTTCAATAATCTTCTGAACATTTTCAAAGCTTTGTCTATCCTTCTCGTCCAGCTCAGGCACAACCACCTCCTGTCCATCAACTTCTGCTTCACTACCGACATCATTATCCTTAACAATTCTGCAAATCGAACAATACCCATTTCAATTCCAACC
Organism: Cydonia oblonga; assembly: GCA_015708375.1. Classification (NCBI taxonomy): domain Eukaryota; kingdom Viridiplantae; phylum Streptophyta; class Magnoliopsida; order Rosales; family Rosaceae; genus Cydonia; species Cydonia oblonga. The sequence continues at coordinate 11,533 of JADOBS010303557.1, read as the reverse complement.
CTTAATCATAGATTAATTCAAAATTTAAAGACAAACGAAAGAACCCATTAACATAGATTTCTTTCAGGTAAACCAGACACTAACCGAGCCCTTGATTTACCCTTGATCGAGAGATTTGAGAACTTGGCGTGGGTTTCTCCGAGAATGCTGTAAGTCGGGTCCTTCATTGACTCATCCGAATCGTATTCTGGGTCGGACTCGGACTCTCCGATTTCCCACAAGTCTTCATCTTTTTCTTCGTATCGACGATTTTTGGATTGCTTAGGGGCAGCCATTGATGGGGTTTTCTTGGTTTATTGCTGAAACACCAGAAAGGGTTCTTTTGAGCTAAAGGTTTGGGCGGAAAGGTGGGAAATTGAGGATTATAAAAAGGGGAATTCTCAATTCTGCACACACCTCAAAGAGGGATGTTTTATACGACCGTTGGCATCATGTAACGGTGGAGGAAAACAATTTAAATTTTGAAAACGTACAAATTCACAAGCCTTTTCTTTTGCTAGATATTGGGGAAGGAGCCCAAGCCCACTTCAAATTTTTTGATCAGGCACCTAATTATGTGACATGTTTGATCAACCCTACAGATATGTTTCGAAAGCCAAACTCAAATTAATTGTAAAAGTCGTCCAGTCATATTCGGCGTTGCATTAATCACACTATAAATGTAACACGCCCGACTTTCAAGTTGGGCTATTCTCGGTTCGCTCGCCGTTAATAAGGGAATCCTTATAAATTTCTTTTCCTCTGCTTATTGATATGTTAAATATCGAGTAGCCTCGCCGGGCCAGAGGTCGCGTTAAAAGCTCCGCTGAAGCAAAGCAATGACCTCGTTCGTCGTGGCGTTCGTCCCCGCCTACAGATCAATTGACATTTTTCACAAATTTTACGAAACGGAGGCCCTTTTCTCATATACGTCATTCCTTGTCTCAATTCCAAAACCGACAAGCTAAATCTCTAAATAAGAATCTCTCCAAGCTCTAGCTAGGTTTTGTATAGGGCAACCTTCATTCCCATGGGATTTTTGCTTATGTATGGGTTTGCTATTGTTCTTGTACTCCAAACAATGTCATTTTGATGTTAAAGCCTAGCTAGGTGACCTTCGTTTTCCTAATTATTCTCTGTTATATTTACGACTAAAGATAGTCACCCACTTACACGTGGGAGGCCATCTTTGACAAGGGAGAGATGCTTTATGGTTTAGCACCTTAGGCTTTTCTTCTTATTGTGGGAAGTTAAGCACTTCATCTGACTTGATCCCCAAGCCTTCTATGTTACAGGGGACGAAAAGCCAGCAACTTGTTAGGAGTACGTTTAGCTTGATATTTTTATTTTTTTGGTCTTGATATTGTACTCGTGCTCATGACAACAAATAAAACATGGGCACGTCACGAGTAGTGCTAGTTCATATGACACCACAATTTTGTCAACACGCAGGGGAGGTGGGGAGAGGGGGCGGGTTAGAGTGTGCTACAAGTTTACGAAATATTGACAGAATGCCGGTTTATAAAATTCTAGGAAATGATGTGCCTGCAGGAATATTCAGAATGCTATGGAATATCTTTTAAGCATCCTTTTTAAGCCGATAAATAATAAGTACTTGGGGTGTCAAGAACTATAAAATATGCAATCCTTGATATTCTATCCGTTGCTTCACTGCATGAAATTAGGAAACCGCCAGCTTTCTGCTTTTGGCTGGCTTCATTTTGCAGTTGCGGATGCTGATGTAGCAGTAACACTGCTTTTTTGTTAAGCAGAAGCCAAACCAACTTGTAAGTCTTCCCATTCAATTTTAGTTTCTATAGCATGGGGATAGAGGTGGAGATGTTTGAAATTCTTTGTCAGAGTGTTATCCCCCGGAATTTCTTTCGTGTAGGAAAGAAACTTACCTGCAACCGAGATGTTACTGCGGCAGTATTCCAAGCCATTCACGTACCGTCTTGCGGAAGTGTTATCACTAGTCTCCTTGTTTGGGGCACTGCATGCCTGCCTTTTCTTCGTGAGAGCACCGAAGTTGCTAATTTTTAGGAAGAGAGAATTTGTGTGAGGAGGGAAGTTAAAACATTTTGGCTAGACAGTTCAAACATCTAACTTCCCTTATTTAAATGGTCTTCTCAGTTCCAGGACAATAATATAGGGTTTATAGAGGGTTTTTGGTTCTTTATGCATGCTTGATTTGGCTTCTCAATTTTATTTTTCTTACATATTGCAACCCTCTTTTAGATTTTGCATCCGGGGAACTTGTTGGTTTTGGCTGTGTGAATTTTCTCATTGTCTTCAATGGCTTCGTCTTCTGCGCGTATACTTTCTTCTTGCATATCTTCTGCACATGAGAAAGAACACCCTATGAGGTCCTCTACGTTTCAGTCTCCTAAGAGATATTTTCAGCGGGCGAGGAGAAATAAACTCATTTTGAAATGCAGCTATGGCGTCGGTGTTGATTCTGCTAGCAATTTGAGCTCTTGCCTAGATTTTGAGCCGTGTGACAAATATTACAATTTCAAAGTAATGTATAACTCTTTGGCTTTCTTTGGATCAAAAACCACGTCGAGGACTGGAAGGAGAATGCGCATGAATGGGGTTGTTCACTCTGGTAAATTATACATTCGTTTCAGAAAGTGACTATTTTGTTTGATTGTCATGGATTTCCTTGTAGTTTAACTTAATCCTCGTTGCTTGTCTAAGTACCTAAAAGGCCTGATAACTCTTGTTGGTTTTGATCTGCCAATTTGAACATGTTGTTAGGCAAAGCTATCGCTATGCCAGTGCAAAATGCAGAGGAAGTCACAACAAATAAAAAACTTCTAACAAAACAAAGGCGGGTTGTTGTTACGGGATTGGGTGTGGTAACCCCTCTCGGACATGATCCAGATGTCTTCTACAACAGTCTTCTTGAAGGTATCAGTGGCATAAGTAAGATAGAGACTTTTGACTGCGCGCAATTTCCGACGGTAGGTTTTCTTTGCCTCAGTTTCATTCTGTTGCATTGCATCTACATTTGTTGACTCTAGTTTTCCTTTTACAACAGAGAATCGCTGGAGAAATAAAGAGTTTCTTAACAGACGGATGGGTCTCACCGAAGATCACCAAGAGGGCAGACAAATTTATGCTTTACTTGATCACTGCCGGGAAAAAGGCAGTGGCAGATAGCGGGGTCACAGAAGAAGTTAACAGAAATTTAGATAAAAGTAGATGTGGAGTCATAATTGGCTCTGCACTCGGAGGCATGAAAGTAAGTTAAGCTTTATATACAAATTCAGTTTATATACAAATTAGCTACAAATTCAGACAGACTAGAAAATTTCATTTTTGACTATCGCTCGAGCCTTGAGGCACGATGTGGAATACAGCACGAAATTTATTTTCGTGTGAAGTATCTAGTTACTTCAAAAGGTTCAAGAACTAAGTTATGTATCTTCTACTTGTTACCTACTAATGATAAACTCGGTCAGGTTTTTAATGACGGAATAGAAGCATTGAGGATTTCGTACAAGAAGATGAATCCATTCTGTATACCTTTCTCGACAACTAACATGGGTTCTGCCATGCTAGCAATGGATTTGGTAAGTTTAGAGGAAGTGTTAGAATCTTCGGATAGGTTTTTGAAACCTAGTAGCCATATCTAAGTTGTCGAATTGCAGGGTTGGATGGGCCCTAACTACTCAATATCTACAGCTTGTGCAACAAGTAACTTTTGTATGCTGAATGCTGCATATCATATTTCGCGAGGTGAAACCGTAAGTTTTCACCAGCTTTTAGACAGACATAATATACAATGTGCACCTTGGATCATTTAACCAAATGCTCTTACCAAAACTTGCTGAAATTTGCAGGACCTGATGCTTTGTGGTGGATCCGAAGCAGCTATTATCCCCATAGGTGTACTACTTGTCATTCTCCATATCGTAATTCAGTTTACAATCCCTGCAGCGTGTGAACTTACTCGAGTTTCATGGATCATTAAAGTGCAGGCTTGGGAGGGTTTTCGGCGTGCAAGGCGTTGTCTCAAAGGAATAGTGAACCGACCAAAGCTTCATGCCCTTGGGATATTGTAATGCATCTTCTCTCAGCCTCAAACTAGGATTTTCGTATCCATCATCCCTAACTTGAAATTTTATTTGCTATTTGAAAAGAATCGCGACGGATTTGTCATTGGAGAAGGAGCTGGAGTTTTGCTCTTGGAAGAGCTAGAACACGCTAAGGTTTGCTGCAAATCAATTTCTGTATTTTTCCCATGGATCGTTGAAGTTTCGTGCATCCACATATTTCCAGCTCAACCCCTCTTCTTCCCCTCTCATTACAGAGAAGAGGTGCGAAAATCTATGCCGAGTTTCTAGGTGGAAGCTTCACTTGTGACGCGTACCACATGACTGAGCCTCATCCTGACGGTAAGTATAAAACTCTTTTAACCACCAGAATTTCTCCATGCAGGACGTGAGAACAGACGTGCATCAATATCGCATTGATATGTCGAAAATGACTTGATGGTTTGCTCATCACCCTCCATCTTTATGTCTAAAACCAGGGACAGGAGTTGCTCTTTGCATAGAGAAAGCATTGGCTCAATCTGGGGTCAACAGAGAAGATGTGAATTACATAAACGCGTATGCTACGTCAACACCAACGGGTGATCTGAAAGAATATCGCGCTCTAATCCGATGTTTTGGAAATAATCCAGAGGTGAAAACGAAACATCTTTCTAGTCATTGAAGTTATCAGGTAACTCTGGTGCTGAAAAACTATTTCTGGTTATTGCAGCTAAGAGTGAACTCCACAAAATCCATGATTGGTCACCTCCTGGGAGCCTCAGGTGCTGTGGAAGCTGTTGCAACAGTCAAGGTCAGTCAGCCTCGAGTTTTAATTTTGTCATTCGTGACAGTCTCTACTTTGTTGGACGAGGTTATGAGATCAATTATCATGGACGACAATTGTTGAATACAAAAACAGAACAACTTGTTTCCTTTGGCTTGCAAAGAAGACTTAAGAGTAGATTCATTGTAATCAAATCTTGAAAATGTAGGCTATACAGACGGGATGCATCCATCCGAACATCAATCTCGAAAATCCAGACAAAAGCGTGGTATGCATCTCTAGTTGTTTATAATCAAATTTTACGTTTTCACAAAATATTTCCAATGCATTTTGTTTCTAATTTACATATCGGAAATGAGCAGGACATGAATGTGCTTGTCGGCCCAAAGAAGGAGAAGTTGGACATAAAAGTTGCACTCTCCAACTCATTTGGTTTTGGTGGACACAACTCTTCTATCTTATTTGCACCCTACAAGTCATGAATACTACAGAAATTTGTATAGATGTCAAATTTGGAGATTTGAAAACTCCATCATCCCATATCATTTTACAAGATATTGGCCAAAATCCATTAATGTGAGGGCAAATTTGTTTTCTGATTGTTCTGCCATTTTTATTAAAAATAAGATCCTTTCAATCTATTTACTTTTAGTGAAATTTTGTTGATAGCGAACAACGTTGTATTCTTTGTTAATCCAAGTGAAACTGGAGGAGAGAGAAATTAAACTCGGGGACCTTGTGTGCACCGGTGAATGCTTTAACCACTAGAGTTGTCTGAGCTCGTTTGGTATTGTACATTGGTTCTGTATTGCTTCATATGACACGACCCGGCTCGTCACGAAAGCACTTACAAAGTTTTGTGCAAGCTCATTTAAATTGGCTCAACGGGTTAAAAACGGCAACTAAAATCGCTATCAAGAGAGCGTTTGCAGAAATTGTGCACAACAGAATGTATTGATTTCGTTGATCTTGTAGATGCAAGACCAAGATCAATTGTGCATGGTGCATTATTTGTGCAAGAATCATAAACAAGATAAGGCAATCGACAGAATGCGCTCCTGTTGATAGGTACTGACCAAACGCCACAAATAATATTAGACAGTCAGTGAATTTTGGCAATGTATATATAAAACATCAAAATCTACTCCCTTGTACTTGGTAGTATGATAACTGATAAGATCTGACTCCTCAATCTGTTCTTTTGAGGGGTCTCTTCCGTAAGGGTGGATATGTCCCCATCAGCAGAGGTTCTTACAGAATTAATTTTCTCAACCAAACTCGGCGTGACGAACAAAAGTAACCCCGAAACATCTTTTAAATCTTTCACGAGGATAAGGCGGCCAATCTGAAGTTCCCAAGTCCCGTATGGATCGGAAACAGTCCAGCACAACAAACAGAAGCCCATCAAAATTGCAACAAATTCAGAACATGGATGAAGCAGTTTGATCACCAGAGCTTTGTTTTGACCCAGAAAAGGAGGAAAACAACTCCAAGCACAATGGCAATAGGCGCGTACTTTCGGATCAGAGCCTACAATTAACAAACGTGTGAAATGATAAGTTTCCGCTACAGTACTTGGACAATAGAAGTTGCATATGACATAAATTCTTTGACATAAACAGCTCAACCTAGAGAACTCGTGGCAGATTGGAGGAGGCAATATTCCTAATTCAAACAAATGTGGCCAGAAAGACCTACTTCGTACAAAGAAATACTCGATTACTATGGCTTAGCAATAGCACCAGCATACAGCACCATCAGCAAACAGCTATTGAGTTTAAAAAGCCCAGTGGCATGCATAACTAACAGCTTTTGAACAAGTATTCAGGTAAACAAAACAAAGATGTCCAGGTAAATGCCTCAGCCACAACTGCATTCGTACTCGCCACAAGACATTACAACTTGATTGAATTTGAGACGCACAAAAGATGTCCAATCCAAAGAATATGGTAATGGAAATGATTGGACGCTACATCATTCATACAGGAATCAACGATGGGTGTAAAGGGAAATCATATGATATGTAATGTTTGGGAATCCATATAATATTAGTTTAAACTGGTGCCTATCATGGCTAATCAGATAAAACTAACCTGTCGATTCAAATCTCTTGCTTTATCAGCATATATGCGAGATTCTGATGTTAAACGGCTCGACATTTGACTGACCTCTGCAAAATTGAAATTCAGGAGGAAATTTATCACATATACACAAACAAACAAACTTCTATCTAGAAGCAAATAGAGAGACTTACGGTCCAACTTTTCACCAACACCAAGCACTTCCTGAACATTGCGAGTCATTATTTGGTGGACTTCATATAGCTCATCATTCAACTTTGCAATATTCCGCTGAGTACGAGTGTCCTGGTACAATTTCTTTGTTTTCTGTATGAATGTATCTTTTAAACACAAAAATGTGGAAGGAAATCAAACCCAGCAAAAGGAAAACAAAAATGTAGATAATAAGTACACAAGTCTAACATATGATATGATGGACTATAGTTTATGTCAATAGACCTACCGAATTTAATGAATGCGTAAGGTCTTGCAGCAGTTTCAATTTGGGTCCCATTAACACGCTCAAACTCATTCTTGAGATCTTCAAGGTATTGGAAGGCAAGTTTCTTTGGATAGGCACGGTCACACATTGTCAGGTAACACACACGTCCTTCGATGATATAGCTAAGAACAAAGGTCAAGGTAATAACAGTTGTATGCTCTTCCTCTAATGAGAACAATCAATAACATAGCATTTATATAACGGCATCAATAAGACAATTACTGAATGAGCAGCTTAAGTTTTAATGACAGCAACAGCTACGTGAAACTAACATATTGTCTTCCAATATAAAATTAAGTCAACCGATTTGCAACAAACCTAAGACACATTTATCAACAAAGTTTCACAATTATCACTATTTGTATTGCATCTAAATCCTGTCCAGGAACTATAAGGGGATTGCACGAACCTATAGCTAGTAAATTTATCATCATAAAACAAATTGTTTCAACTCCATAAATCATGAAGACAAAGCGACAAGGATACTGGAAAACAAAAGGTCCAGTTTCAACTGACATCCTTGAAGGCTCATTTTGTCCGGTTGACAAGTTCTTGAATAAAGCCTTGACTTGTTGTTTGTAGAATTCCGAGTCTTTAACATCACGGCCATCATCCAGTCCCTCTGCTAGTGGAAGACCGTCAGTAACACGAGCAATCATTGTCAGCTTCACCATCTTCACTTCACAACTTCCTAGCAATGCAAAATTAACTGAGCCATGTCAAAATCATCAAATACAAGATCCAGGATAGCTTGAAAAAGCACAGATGACCCAGCAATACAACAATAATATACACAATGTCAGAGCTTAAACATGCAGTCTTAGAAATTGGGCTTCCTATTCCAATACAGTTAAAACCCAAATCCCATCTTCCATATCCAACAAAATTAAATCTCAAACGAGACTCAATTTTGTTTTTATGATTAATTGGGTTTTTTTTTAATACTGATTCATTGGGTTTTTAGCCGACAAAAATTAAATACTGCCCAATTCTGAAATTCCAGTTGATCGATCCCCTTAACCATTTAAACCCCTTTGCCCCTAAAAATCACTAAACTACAAATTTTGCCCAAATTCCTCCAAAATCATAAAAAGAAACGCAGTGCAATCCAAAAAAATTACGATAAATCTGAGAAATTGATCCAAAAAACGAAAACTTGATTGCGAATTTGGAAAATAGAAGACGAATACCTGTTTATAGCATTGATCTGAGGAACGGTGAGGACGATGGTGCAATCTGAGCGAGAAGAAATGAGAGAAGCTCTGGAAAAACAAAAGGGGGTTTTCGAGGACCAAACAGAGCAAATAAGGGTTGGCTTTTTAGTTTAATCTGCGATCTCTGCGTGCGTGTTATGAGGTTGTACGTTGAGACTGCGAAGAAAGAAGTCTTACAGGTACAACATCTTGATGCAGTCAGGCTCATGAACGACGACGAGTCGGCCCCCCAATTTAACCCAATTTAAACATCGATGTCGGTCGGGATACAATTGAATATGGGCCCATGCAAGTAACAGGCCTGAGTCGCCCGACTCACTGACCCATTTACCTTGTGAAACAAATACTTAATTTTCTCACGTACACGTGGCAGAAAGATGGCAAGTGATTTTACCTTCTAAGAGCATCTCCAGTGAAGTCTCTAAATAAGGATAACCACCATATAAAATGGGTATAAAATAAATATATAAATCTCCAATGGATCAGAAAGTGAGTCCCTAAAGTATGGGGACTCACCAGATACATAATGTATGTCCATAGATTTAGGGAGTGTTTTGTTTTCCTTCACTAAAGTTCATTGGGTTGGACTGGACTAAGGGTTAGTCCAGTCCCGTTGACACGCCCTGATCCCGATGTCGTCGGGACATCAGGATGCCCACGTGCTGGCCAACACACAAAGGTGACATAAGCCATTTATGAATGCAAATGCTGAGAACATGTGAAACATGCACGTAAATTGTAACAAGATAAAAGAATGTGAATCATGCAGTAGTAGAGTATTATCACCACATTAATATTCAACTGCCAATAATGAAAATAATGATAATGCATGACATGTTCAGAGTATATACCTAATACAAAGTACAAGCAGAAGGTAAGATAGAGAAGTGCTATTACAATATATGCCAAAGCAGAGAGAATATAGCACGATGTCACTGGAAGGGGAATGCTTCCTAACTCATGTCGTATTCCTCGTACCTAGGTCCTGAGGGGGCGCAAAACAAACATGAGTGAACCAAGTTGATATATATATAATAATAATAATAATAAAACAGTTATCAACATACTAAGCCCCAAAGTTTTACGAAAACATCAATAACATAATATTTAGTAGGTTTTCTGAAAATCCTAGCATGCCATAAAACCTTCATAAAACATATCTCGTATATAACGTGCTAACTAGTGGTATCAGTATTAGTATCTCTCTTATGCACAGAACAATGCCCTACACATGTCCGCCCGAAGGCAATATGAGTATCATCTTCCAAATGCACAGAACAGTGCCCTACACCCGAAGGCAATATAAGTATCTCGCCTGAAAGCAAAACAGTGACCACTAGATACACACAAAACCATTGAACATAAACATTCCAAACATAGGTACATACATCTCAAAAACATCTTCATAGTATAAAGTCATCCATCATCTATACTATACAAAGGTGTGTAAAAACATGTTATAAATACTATATCGTCATCCATCAGATATACTACAAAGAACATGAGTTCGATAGAAAATATGGTATCCCAAAATATTCTAAGTAAGCATAATATCTCACAAAACGTTTCATAAAACGTAATCATTAAATCATGTTTTTCATGTATGTATTTTTACTATTAAAACATGCATCTTAGAAAGGGTCAACTCACAAATACTTAGCCGCCGAAGAGCCACGCAAACTAGCGAAGACGAAAATGCCACAATATATGCACCTAAGCACATAAATGGTCCAATTAATAAAACTCTATTCAAACGATTGAATTTGGGAAAACAAAAGTAAAAAATGGGTCCAATGCGTCAAAATTAGCCTAAAAGGGGTCCCAAACGAAAACCCAAAAAAGTTAAAAAGTCAACGTTGATCGTTGACCAGTCAGAGTCAAAGTCAATGTTGACAGTTGACCGTGTCAAAGTCAACGGGTTCGGGTCAACCAGGTCGGGTCCAACCGAGTCAAAGGGTCAACCAGTCTGGGCTTGGTACGGGTTGGGCCTTGGGTTTAGTGGGTCAAAAGGGTTTTGGGCTTATGGCTCGAAGGGTTTAGGGTTTAAGATGAACGGGTCGAAGGCCCTAGGCTGCACAAATAAGGGCTTGCACTTGAATGCCCATCCCAGTGATTAGAGTTTAGGGTTTGGTCCTAACGGGCCTTGGGCTGAAGACTTGGGCCAATTCCTTTGGGTTTCAGAAAGAAAAGTAATTAAATTAAAAATAAAACTAAACGGGTTGGGCTTTAAGAGTAACGGGCCTAAGGCCCAAGTTTGGCATGGCCCAAAGGGCCTAGTTCGAATGGTTTAGGCTTGGGAGCCCATTTCTAGCTAGGGAAGAAGGTTGGAGCCTCCCGAGCTCCGGTCGACGGCAATTGATCAATTTAACCTCTGATCTAAGTGCCAAAAACAAAAATAAAGGTGAGAGGGAGAAGTTGGTACCTTTGATTTGTCGTGAAACGGCCGGAGGTGGCCAGAATCTGGGTCGAGAGTCTCAAGACTCGCCGAAGCCGTTTCTCTGGGTTCTTTTGGTTGCACCAAGACGAGGAATAGAGGAAAATAGTTCACAAGGGTGGTGGCGGCACTGCTTCGTCGTCGGGGTGTGCCTAGGTGTGGGTTCGATAAGGGAGGGAGAACCCAAAAAAGAGATAAGTGAAATCTGAGAGAGGGAAGATATCGAGTGAAGTCTTGGGGAAAGAGAGATAGAGATAGTGATGAGTTAGGGTGGTGCCATGTGGGAAACGGAGAGAGAAATAGAATCTAAAAGGTAGGGTCCATATTGGTTAAGGATAAGGGGCCAAATTGTAAAAATGTGTAAATCTTTAGGGGGAATGTCAAATTCACAATAAATTTGGGGAGGGGTTTTACACCCGTGTTTGCTAGCAGTGTGGCCTAGGTTTAATGAGACTAAGGGGGACTCGCCAACACTAAAAGCTTCAGTAACTAGTCTTAGCGAGCCCCCCCCCCCCCA
>JADOBS010303556.1:0-20264 GCA_015708375.1 Cydonia oblonga | reverse complement strand
TCATATTAGTTACCCTCGTAAATGAGGCATTAACATGTGTGCAGTATGCCTTTCCAAATGACTTCAGGTCTACCAAGACTCGATGAAATGGCGATATGCATGCTATTTCTGGTAAAAAAAAGTTTGCACGATATTTTTACTGACCCCCCTAATATTATTTCCTGGATCCGCCATTGCATATGATAATTATTTTACCCCACCAGCTTGGGGTGGGAAAAATTTGACATTCAATCGTATGGATCTTTTTAAAGACAATTAGTTTAGGGCTGGCATTCAAAGAAAGACCCCTTCCTCCATTCTCCATTCAACGGTTTTCTTCAGCATAACATGATCTTGGCGAAATGCAATTGTGCAGATCCAAGGGAAGTTTTATGTGAGGATCGATAATCTTGGAGAAGGTGCTAAGTGGCGTCGCACGCTTGGGCAAGAGATAAATTCTCCGCTTCTTTTGGCCTTCACAGAACAGGTGAGGAAGTGCTTGAAGTTGATCGAGTGCTATTATGCCACGATGCTCAAATGGTGAAATTTCTTCTTGCAGGATGGAAATGATTGGGTGAATTCTCATGCATCGACTTTCTCTGGAATTGATCCTTCCTACGCTTTACCAGACAATACTGCTGTCATAACACTCCAGGTATTTCGGGGGATGCATTATGGGCATATTTCTGATGTCGGTACTCCACTCCACTCCATATTGTAATCTGGTTTGTTGCTTTCCTGAACATTGCAGGAACTTGAAAATCGGGAAGTACTCCTCCGGCTGGCTCACCTATATGAGGTCTCACTTTCTCTCTTACTCTTCTTGGTTTTAGTTCGCACTAAGTTTTCACTTCAGTGCTAGATATTCGAATTCATAATTTTTGTGGCTGTTTGATAAATTTATAGATTGGAGAAGACAAAGACTATTCTGTACTGGCGAATGTGGAACTAAAGAAGTTGTTCCCAACAAGGAAGGTAAAAGCAATGGATAAGCGCGTGATTCCCAGTACTGAAATTGAATGCTCTTTCCTTTTAGTGAATGATTAACTTGGTTCTATTATTTTTCAGATCAGCAAAGTGACAGAGATGAGTTTGTCGGCCAATCAAGAAAGATCCGAGATGGAGAAGAGGAGGTTGGTATGGAAAGTAGAAGGTTCCGGCCAAGAGGTCAAGGTGGTGAGGGGTGGACCTGTCGACCCTGCAAAACTGGTGGTGGAACTAGCCCCAATGGAAATACGCACTTTCATTGTGAACTTTGATCACCTCCGTATGTATGGTTCGTGAAAATGAAGGTTTTGTGCCTCTCGTACAATTGCATCGGAGTTGCGTTTTCAGGGCGTCTGAGTGTTCCAAGGGACACTCAGTGCTTGTAGAGTTGTTTAGTATTGTGAGTGAAAAAAATGATAAGTGACAAGGTGAAAAGGTCCCAATCAAATATTGCTACTTAATACTTACTACTTACTATTATTATGCACTTTTTAATTTGGCCAATTAGAAAAAGGTCCTTGTGTTTTTTGTTTTTTTAATTATAAGAAAAATAATTAGTATAATATTTGGATACCCATTATTTATGTAATTACTTTCTGATTTGATCCAATTAAAAAGTATTAATGTTTCTTATTTTTTAAAGTTTAAAAAAAAAAATCAGTAAACAATAAAATAGGTGTTAAAATATCATTGAATAGAAAATAAAAAAGTAAGTACTCAACGGTCAGTGTCCAAGTCCTACCCATTCAAGTAAAAAATAAAAAAATATCATTGATTTTTGAAGTGAAATAAAAATTTGAAAACTCTCCTTATCCGAATTGAAATACTAACTAGAAAGTGGAAAACATGTGAGTTTGGTGAATAAAAAAATCATGACAGTTTTAACTAAAAGTTCACGGTATTGTTATTTTAACGAAAAAAACATATTTTTATACTAAAAAATCAAACTTGATACTATTCATTTTACTTTTTATTTTGTCTTTATCGTTAAGTTTCTAAGTTATTTTCATTAGTTTTCTTAAAAACAACAAAAGCCGAGGAGTAGATAGAGTAGAGTATATCTTTATTTTGGTTAAGCTTCTAAGTTATTTTTCTTAAAAACAAAGAAAGCCGAGGAGTAGATAAGAGTAGAGTAGAGGAGAGTATGCTTTAATAAAAAAGAAAACTAATGAAAATTATTTGAAAACTTTAAATTTTAACGATAAAGAAAAAAATAAAGGGTAAAATAAATAGTATCAGGTTTGATTTTTTAGTATAAAAATATGATTTTTCGTTAAAATAAACAGTACTTTGAGCTTTTCGTTAAAACTCTATTAATAAAAAGATAATTCTGAAACAATTAGAAAAGTCAGACACAAACACGTTGAGTAGCATTATTGGAAAAATTAGAAATGGCAGGATGATCGATGAGCGAGTGATCATCGCCTCTCTTCTCTGACTTCTACCTTCTCTCTTCGACGGTGTGAATACTGTTTGCGGTGGCGACTCTTATGTGTAGATAGCATTATCCATCCATGCTCTGAAGCTGATAACTCTCAATTGCTCTTGTTTCTGGAAATTAATCACTTTTTTACTCTTGAGAGCAGCTACTGAGAGCTGACCTTCATCGGACGAGAAGAGCTTTGCCAGTGCTACCGCTAATGGCGGCGACTCCGTCCCTCTTGTGCTTGCTTACGTTGCTCGTCGGATTTCTAGTCGCCGACTCCAAGTTTATTGCATACGACACTTCCCAAGGCATAGTCCCCGGAAAAATCAATGTCCATTTGGTCCCTCACACCCACGACGACGTTGGCTGGTTAAAGACCGTTGATCAGTATTATGTTGGCTCCAACAATTCCATCCAGGTATTCAGGCTTTTTTAAAGTTTCTTATGGACTCTCTGGACTCTCTGAGGGTTGTTTGTTTCTTCGGATGATTTGATTTCATATTTTCAATGGATGGATAATAGGGGGCTTGCGTGCAAAATGTGTTGGATTCTTTGGTTCCTGCTCTGCTGGCTGACAAGAATCGCAAATTCATCTATGTCGAACAGGCAACCCTCTTTCTCTCTCTTTCTTTACTTGCTGCTTCTGCTTCCAAATTGTATGATTCTAAATTGTAACCGTACCTCCAATCTTACCCAATTTATATATCCACGGTTAAAAACTGGCACTTGGTACTTACTGCAAGATGATTACATAACATATATAACTTGTATGTCTTCCTGCTTAATCAATGCATTGAATTGCAGGCATTCTTCCAGCGGTGGTGGAGAGATCAGAGTGACTCCGTCCAGAGTATAGTCAAGCAGCTAGTCACCTCGGGTCAATTAGAGTTCATGTAATCTAACATGCCAAAAACTGCATTAGCAGGTCTCTTTTCATTCTTTTGGTATTAACGCTTTTTTATTTTTTACCGTTGCTTCAGAAATGGGGGAATGTGCATGCATGATGAGGCTGCAACACATTATATTGATATGATAGATCAGACGACTCTAGGGCATCGGTTTATTAAAAGGGAATTTGATGTGACTCCAAGAATTGGTTGGCAAATTGACCCATTTGGGCATTCGGCTGTCCAGGCTTACTTGTTGGGAGCAGAAGTAAGCACGCCTTTGGCTTTACCTTTGAACACAAAATTTCTTTTTTCTATGCAAAGAGTACGGCATTCTGAAATTGGCCAGAGCATTTTTACCGTGGACAACATTTTGGTGTTGATGTAGGTTGGATTTGACTCACTTTTCTTCGGGCGAATAGATTACCAGGACAGGGCGAAGCGCAAAATTGAGAAGAGCCTTGAATTTGTTTGGCGGGGTTCGAAGAGTCTCAGTTCATCTGCTCAGGTGATGAACTAAGATTTCTTTTTGTTTTATATAGCATTTTTACAACTGGGATTCTGGACTTGCGCATACCATGATGGATATGTTTCCCTTTAGTCGTTATGTAACATTAGCAGTGTTAGTTTTCTTTTTTCTTTCTTGGCACCAGAAGATATTTTCTGTGGTGACTAACTTTGTTATTCTTCTAAACTGTTGCAGATTTTTTCTGGTGCATTCCCAGAGAACTATGAGCCTCCATCTGGTTTCTACTTTGAAGTTAATGATGATTCCCCAATTGTTCAGGTAACATCATGATTCATAGACAAGTTCTTTAATTTCCTTTGGTTTATTGAATATTTGCTTGTTTGAATTGTTAAACTTAATCGCTATTCTGTTGAAGGATGACATCACTTTGTTCGATTACAATGTTCAAGATCGTGTTAATGACTTTGTTGCTGCTGCAGTAGCACAGGTAAGTTACCTGGTTATCGTCAGCCAAATGCTCTTTTCTTTTTTCTATCATATGGGCCATTATTTTAGTGGCTGACAACAATTACTTATTCTCAGGCTAACATAACTCGAACAAATCATATAATGTGGACCATGGGAACAGATTTCAAGTATCAGTATGCACACACATGGTTCCGACAAATGGACAAGCTCATTCATTATGTGAACAAGGTAATAATTGCTTGATGCATTAATAATTCTGAGCTGGTTTTATAAAATTATTATTGTCTCACTTTTAATGCCTCTAGGAAATATCTGAGTTAAAATGATAAACTGGATATTTATTTCAGTCTATTACCTTGTTTATCTACCCCCCTCCCAAAAGACAATCTGTCCAAAGATGTAAACTGATTAGGAATTGTCTTGTATGACTTTTGTTGATTTCTTTTATGATTAAAATCCATTTTTCTTTTTTTGGGCACTTCCAAGGATGGACGTGTTAATGCTCTGTATTCTACTCCATCCATATATACGGATGCAAAGTATGCTACAAATGAATCATGGCCAATAAAGACAGATGATTTCTTTCCGTGAGTTTTTATTTTATTTTTTTAATCTTCCCTTTGACATATCAACTAACCGTACTGTAGAAACTGAAGTATGCACCATACCAGTTATGCAGATCGTACAAATGCTTACTGGACAGGGTACTTCACAAGTAGACCAGCCTTGAAACATTACGTTAGAGCAATGAGTGGCTATTATTTGGTATATTCTTGTGACTTCTCTATGTATCATGAATTAGTGTTTCCAGTTTGATGACAGATCGTCATATATGTATGTTTCTCTTGGATAACAAGGCTGCCAGGCAACTAGAATATTTTAAAGGAAGGACTGGTTCAGGGCCCAACACAGACTCGTTGGCAGATGCCTTAGCAATTGCTCAACATCATGATGCAGTCAGTGGTACAGAGAAGCAGCATGTTGCCAATGATTATGCAAAAAGATTGGCGATAGGCTACACGGAGGTGCAAATTAGCTTTAACATCAATGTTCTTTTCAGTCCTCACTCTATTTAACTCAAAATTTTCATTCGCTTGTTCATTGTCTTTGTGCAGGCTGAGCAAGTAGTTGCCACATCACTTGCTCACTTGGTTGAGTCTGCATCATACACTGGATCTGTAGATCCAACTACAAAGTTTCAACAGGCAATTAATTACGAGCCCCTAAGCTTTTATACTATTTTTATATCATGTTACTTGACCTTCAACTGAGTGGCTGGTGATAATTTGGATTTTGAACTTTAGTATGAGGCAGTAGCAGAGATGAATTTAATTACTTTGTTTAAGATGATTATGCCAGTAAAGAAGGATTTTTTATAACCTAAACAATGAAGTAGAGTGAGTGAAATTTCAAATTCAAGCTAAGAAGAACAATTGATCTCTCTATCATCTTTTCTTCTCATTTTCATGTACTTTGTTTTCATTGATTCTCCAGTGCCCACTTCTAAATATCAGCTACTGCCCTGCATCAGAAGTGAATTTATCCCAAGGGAAGCAATTGGTAAGGAAAATAAAGTATCTAATGTCATCTTCTCAAGTGTATCAACCAAGTATGACTTTATATTCCACCTGTGAAATATATTTTCTGATGGTGTTTCTTGTCTATAGGTTGTCGTGGTGTACAATTCCCTTGGATGGAAGAGGGATGATGTAATTCGAATTCCTGTGAGTACTTCCTTTCAAGTTCTATCTTAGTGCTTTGTGTAATGTGTTAGTGTTTCCTCTCCATTAATATAGAAATAAATAAATATAAGCATTAGGAGGAAAATCCTTGCAAGTGCCTAGATTTAGTTTATATGTTAACCAGGGTTGGTGAAGTCTTAGCGTATTTGGGTTCCTAAAGTTCTATAAATGGCCACTTTATAATTTATATTGTTAAATGAAACAAGCCCATCCAAATGCCAAGTTGATAATCAATAACTCACTTCGTGATATTTACGAATAATGTAGGTTATCAATGAAGATGTCACTGTTCATGATTCTGAGGGAAGAGAAATTGAATCACAGCTTCTCCCACTAGATGATGCCCATGCGGGCTTAAGGAACTACTATGCTAAGGCATACTTGGGTCAAACTCCAACAAAGACACCAAACTATTGGCTTGCATTTACAGTATCCGTGCCACCACTTGGTTTCAGCACATACACTATCTCAGCTACCAAAGGAGCAGGTCCACTCCTATAATGGCTTTGAATTTTTTTTTTGTTAATGGGAGCATAGATGGATCTATTCTTGCTAGGAATCTTAATTTTTCATTGATTGTTTCCCTTTTGGGTAAAGGTGCTGGTTCCACCAGATCATCTGTACAGACATTTCAAAGTAGGGAAGAGTCCACTATTGAAGTTGGTCAAGGAAATGTGAAACTCACGTTTTCTACAAATCAAGGCAAACTGACCAATTATGTCAATAGAAGAAGCTTGGTAAGTAATGCACCTAACAGTCGTGTAGTTACTATACCTGATGATTGCATTTCCTTATCCACCAGTATTTCCTTTTTACATATTTGTTTTTTTATTGGTGTGATTCAGTGTCAGATTATCAACGTTGTGAAAGCTCTCTTAATCCAACTGCCAAAAAAGGCAATGGAATAGAAAGAAAAAATTGTTGTAGCTAACTCAATTATTCATTTCTTTTGAAGGTTGAAGAATTGGTCGAACAGTCTTACAGTTTTTATAATGGATATAATGGCAGTGATGATAAAGCTCCTCTGATTCCTCAGGTATACATACATGCTGATAGAAGTTGTGCTCTGTTGCAATATTTCTTATTTTCTGTTTTTATGTTTTCAATTTGAAGGACTTGAAAACTGATGATTAAGTGATCCTTTCTATGGTACCTACTTGTTTCAATATAAAACGTTTTATTGTTCTTTTTTCTGTTTTTCTAGAATGCTGGGGCTTATATCTTCCGTCCAAATGGCACGTTTCTCATAAAACCTGGAGAAAAGGTGTGTTCCTTTACCTTATGAAATATAGTTTAGACTCAGGCATAAGTTGGGATATTGTTGATTAGCAACTGTTGTTTAATATTTCAGGCTTCTCTGACTGTCGTGCGTGGACCAGTAATAGATGAAGTACATCAACATATTAATTCATGGATATATCAGGTGCCTTGCTTGCCAAGTGCTTGCCATCTCTGTATATGTTTTTTTCTTTGTTCTATTGCAGCCAGAGGAGCATCATTATTATGTTCTAAAATAAAATCTCAGTAATGTTTCATTGGATGTGTGTGTAGGTCACCAGAATTCACAAAGAGAAGGAGCATGTTGAAGTCGAGTTTATTGTAAGCTTACCAAATAAAGACAAAAAAAAAAAAAAAGTTGGAATAAAAATTGAAAATCATTATCAAGCCTATTCATTGAAAATCTTTGCAATTTCAGGTTGGGCCATTACCTACTGATGACGGAATTGGAAAAGAAGTTGTAACTCAACTGGCCACTACCATGGCTACCAACAAAACGTTCTACACTGATTCTAATGGCCGTGATTTTATTAAAAGGGTATACTAGTTACTTGCTCTTACAATAGTTTATCTAGTAGTTTTGATATCATGTTGATGCTCAAAACTTTATTGCATCTCCAAAGGAGTTAACAAATTTTTTTCTATACAAGTGTACTTTGCTAACCCATTTGGCACATTTCTACTTTAAAAATTTGTCACTCCAACCCACTCTTCAAAATTTATCTTTCACTTTAAAATATGAATAATTACTTGCATTCCTCCCTTGGTGGGATAAACTCATTCCCCCACGTGCAAATAATGTATCTTCACCGTAAAATTTTGTAATCAGAATCGTTCAATATCTTAATCTTCATTTTAAGATCGTTCTTACAAAAAGTCATTCGAAACGGAAATCGTTTAGTCCTTCAAATGTATCAAATGAATGGACAGTTCATCATTTATATATTACTTGGTACCTTGATTTATTGTTGGTATAACATAATGCAAGGATCTCTTTTTTGCAGATTCGCGACTATAGAACAGATTGGGACCTGAAAGTGCACCAACCTATAGCTGGAAATTATTATCCAGTATGTTTATTTTTCCTTCCTCAAAGTAAACCTCTTTTTTTATGTGGCTTTTCTTAAATATTTCTTGTCTCGACTCTCTAATACTCAATTGTACCATAACTTACTCTGCCCAGGGTGCTGGGGGCTATTTCTGTTGCTCTTATTAACTTTCAGTTTTTTTAGCAAACTGAGTTGAAGTTTGTATCAACATGTGGTTTGCACTTACACAGTGTTGTGCATGTGGCTGAAAGAATACTGTGGTCCCTCTCTTTAATTAGTAGAAATTCATGAATTAGAAGACATGATGGTTCTATTTCCACTATATCCTTTTAAATAGAATAATAATTTCTCCGTCTTAAGATTTTCTATATCATATGCATATGTTTTTGTGTACAAATTTAGGCTCTATTGCCAGCTGGTTGCCATTGGATAGGTGAGGGTTATACTAGTTTATTAGCTTCACATTTTTTTTCTATGTTGTCCTTGCAGATTAATCTTGGGATTTACATGCAAGATAATGGTACAGAATTTTCGGTTTTGGTGGACCGTTCTGTAGGAGGGTCCAGCACAGTGGATGGACAGATAGAGTTGATGCTCCACAGGCATGTTTTTATTCTTAAATAAGAACGACAGTCATGAATGTAACTATTTCATAAAGCATACAGATTAAGGTCATGATTGGGATTTCCTTGTTTCTCTTACCATACAGGAGACTACTGCTTGATGACTCAAGAGGTGTGGCAGAGGCTTTAAATGAAACCGTCTGTATTGACAACGTTTGCAGTGGACTAAGAGTAAGTACATGCTACCTGCTTTGCAACGACTACTGTGCGGTGTTATAGACCAAACTGGTGTTTTGGTTGCGACCATATCTAGATGTGGTATAACTATTTTGACTATCCTAAGAGTTTAAGGTTGCCTAACTTTTAGTGTCCACCTCTTGCTTCTGTTAAACTTTTCAGATCCAAGGAAAATTATATTTCAGAATCGATCCCCTGGGAGAAGGTGCCAAGTGGCGTCGTACTTTTGGTCAGGAGATATATTCCCCTCTTTTACTAGCTTTTTCTGAACAGGTGAAATTATAAAATACGAAAAAAACATTAAGACATTTAAGTTTTATTTTAGTCTTGTGAGCTGCTCAATAATTTGCGACTCCCTTTCTGTAGGATGGAGATAACTGGAAGAATTCTCATGTAACCACGTTTTCTGGGGTTGGTTCCTCGTACAGTTTACCTGATAATGTCGCTCTTACAACTCTTCAGGTACTTGGGGCTTGTCTAGAATTTCTGATATTTCTCTTTAGCTTTTTCATTATAATTTTATCTGGATTAGGTGTCCAATTTAACTTTCCTAGAATATTAAATTGAAATTCGAAACCATAACGATAGCAGGAGAAAACAGACTTGTGATATCGTGTTTTCTTTAATTTCCATAGGAGCTTGATGATGGAAAAGTTCTCCTCCGATTAGCACATTTATATGAGGTTCTAACTTCTCACTCGTTCTACTCAACAATCTATATCTTCACTTCCGATCCTCCACATTTTATTTATTACTATTTTTTTTTCTTGTTCAAAATGGAGCTCAGATTGGAGAGGACAGGGATTTTTCTGTAATGACAAATGTAGAGTTGAAGCAGCTCTTCCCCAGGAAGAAGGTAAAAGAATGAGCCACGAACATTAACCCGAGTTCATTGTTGAACCCTTTTCTCATAATGTTGTGCTTTTCTGGTACAGATTGATAAACTTACAGAGATGAACTTGTCGGCAAATCAAGAACGGACAGAAATGGAGAAAAAGAGACTCAATTGGAAGGTGGAAGAAGGCTTTTCATCAGAAGGAAAGGTTTCGAGGGGTGGACCTGTTGATCCTACGAAACTGGTTGTGGAACTTGCACCAATGGAAATCCGAACCTTTCTCGTTGAGTTTAACCAAAGCTTCCATCGTTATTTATTTGATGCCTAACCTAATGAGGCTGAAAATGTAGTGGGGGCTTGAGAGGCCCTTGGCATCTGGAGACCTGGACTTTTGCTGTCATGTAAATAGACGTTTGAGTTATGTTTGTACTCTTGGACAAAAAACATAAAAACCATGGAGCTATGTGGTTTATGAAATGAGGTTGTACTAAGTATCGAGTTAGCTGAGCTACTATTGCAAACGACATGGATAACTTGCTAATTTGTGGCATATAGTAGCTGCTATGTGACTTTTGAAACTCCTGAGTGCATATTGAGCTTGAGGGCGTCGAAGAAATGGATGTCACCTACCCTCCTCGGTAAATAGCTCACAAGTGTGCTCCCCTTCGGCCTAGCTAGAGGAGGCTGTAGGGCGCACATGAGACTATCCTTATGCGCCATATCTATAAAGTCTACCAAAAGCATCTTAAAATTAAAGAAAAATAATCACCGACACGTAACAACAAAGCTTATTATCATACAAAATAAGATTTGGCTATAATATCTACTTGTATTTAATTCATTCACCATCTTTATGGTCAGATTGTTATTATATTAAGTACATATATCACATCAAATATATCTGACCTTTAAGTGGTGTTTGTATTAAATACTTATAAGTATTGTAGTCAGTCCCCCTAAAATAATAGTAATAATACTTGTTTAGTCCCCCTAAAAATTGTCCGAAATGACACGAAAACTGTCTCCAACCGAGGGCCATGCCAAATGACTCGGGAGCCCCACCGGGCCAAAAACACCAAATCAGGCCAGCCCCGAGCCGACCCAAAGTTTGAATTGCAACAGCTACCTGGCGTCATCATGACGCCAGCTAACAACGGCTAGCTGACATCATGCTGACGCTAGGTTACCGTTGCATTTGAATTTAATTATTTATTTTTTTGGACAAAATTTAAAAAATAAAAAAAAAAATTCTAATTTTTTTCTTATAAATACCTAAGTCATTTCTACACCATTTCTCACATATTTTTCACCATTCCATACCATCTTACTTCATTTTATTTCAGTTCTTCATATTTTATATTAATTCAATTAAAATAATAAATTATGTTTGGTTTATGGTCCTTTGACCCCTTCAGTTAGAGATGACTATGTTTGGCTTATGACCCCTTGGCTCCCTCAGTTTATAGATGATAAGAAATATGGCATGACGTTATTAAAATATTAATTTTTTGAAGAGTTATAGGATTAAAGGAGCCCTTTGACCTACCTTTGGTTGGAGATGGCAACATGCTTCTGAAGAGTCTACGGACCCTAGCTGCAATGGTTTAGATAGATCTACCTAAGCCATCTACGCCCAGGGGTTAATTGTAATTGTAGAGGTGGTCAAACCGATATTCGATGAAAATAGCTATGCTTGACCTATGACCATTTAGCCTCCTCAATTGGAGATGATAAGAAATATGGCATGATGTTGTCATTAAAATATTAATTTTTTTAAAAAGTTGTAGGACTAAAGGAGCCCTTTAACCTACTTTTGGTTGAATATGGCAACATGCTTCCGAAGAGTCTATAGACCCTAGTTGCAATGGTTCGGATAAACCTACCGAAGCCATTTACGCTCAGGGGTTAAATTGTAATTGTAGCGGTGGTCGAACCGATATTCCGTGAAGATGCCCATAGGCGGGTGGGGTCCTCTAGCGCGTAATTGCGCTGTCCAATAAATACAAGAAAATAATAAAGGGGGATGGGCAAATGCGTGACTGGTGAGCCGATTAGCGAGAAGAAGAACAAAGTGTTTTTGGAAGAATTTTCATGTCCATCTTGCTCAACCAAGACCAAGTATCTATATCGTCATCTGCCTCTTCAGCTCCCTGTGTAAACCCTACATCCCAACATGGACACCGCCACCGCCACCGTCACCTTTCCCTTGCTCAATCTCAGCCCCAGTCGCTGTCTCCGCCGGATCCCTCCCGCCAAATTCTCACATTTGGATCGCTTCGGATCTCCGACTCTCAATCTAGCTCCTCCGCTACTGGAGGTATCTGATTTTCAACTTCTTCAGTCCGTTTCTTATCTCGTTGCTGTGTTTCTTAGAAAATTAAAACCCTAGAATTTGAGCAAATTGGAAGAATCAATCTTTTTTTGGATGAGTGCAGCAGTTTGGAGTCAATTATTGATCTTCCCTCTGCTCGAAGGTGTTTGATTTTTACCATTTGAAATAGAATGTTGTTTAAATTATTCGTCTGCAGGCCTATCACCACCGGCACCAGCTGCAGAAGATTCTGGTGGATCTTCCCAGCAGGTATATTGACTTCATGTTTTGAACCTTTCGTTTTTTTCTGCAGCACCCACGCTTGTATGATCTGAGAGAGCCGTTGAGTAATGACTTTCAGTCTTTGGTCATTCCTTGTCCTTTATCTAGGTGAATAAGTTGGGGATGCCCGGGGGTAACAAGACTTTACCTAATAACCACCATGAGACACATTCACAGTGTTACTCTGGTGGAGGTGGACGAGGGGTTGGATCACCCTGGTCTAGAGGGAAAAGATCTGGAACCTTTGGTTCTGGTTCAACCGAACAAAGTATCGGGTCTGCTGCTTCTCATGGAAACTCCATTCATCAAACAGGAAGGAAAGCCCAGTTGATGAATGGCAACCACTTGTTGAATTTTTATTATGACCCAATAGCTCGTCCTCAGCGTAGAGCTGCTCCTCCTCCTCCAAGAAGGCAGCACAAGAGGAAGCCTTACAACAAAGATTTATTTCTTCAGGCTAACTACAAATTTGTGGTGTTAGATTCAGGAAACTACTCAGCTGAAATGATGGATCCAGATAAGATGTTACAATGGGAGGACATCATTTGCGTGAGATATTCCACCCCAACTGTGGTTCAGTGTCCCATTTGTCTGGAATATCCTCTTTGTCCGCAGATAACCTCATGTGGACATATTTTCTGTTTCCCATGTATTCTGCAATACTTGCTGATGGGGAAAGAGGATCATAAGGGAGACTGCTGGAAAAGATGCCCGTTGTGTTTTGTGATGATATCACCTAAGGATCTGTACACTCTATTCGTGGAGAATGTCAAGCAGTATTGTGTTGGTGATACAATAGATTTTATGCTTCTTAGTCGACAAAAGGATTCATTTACTTTATCCCATAAAAGTAAACAAGAGAAAGATGCTGTTGGAGGTTGTGGTGATGAAAGATATGATCCCTTTTCAAAGTTTACATTTACATCAGATGTAGATCTTTCAGTCAGAAAAGCGATATCAGAGTTAGATGGTTGGTTGGTCAGGGCAGAGTCGGGGCTTGTTGATGACATAGAGAAGCTTCCATATGTATGTGCTGCAATGGAACAATTAGAACAAAGGAAGAAATATTGGAACGAGCACCGGGCTAGAGACAGTAATAAATCTTGTGTATATAATGATCATAATAATGGTTCTATCTTGTCAACTGAAAATTCTGCGAATGGTAACACTGAAGCATCTACATTTGGACATTCAAATCCATCCATTGAAGTCTATGACCGTAATAAGCGTTCAGACAATTTATCTCTGGAGAAGTCGGATGATGGGACTTGTTCTGACAACTCCGTGGATGCAGCTGAATCATTGGAAGGCCATGAAAATGTTTTGTCTTCTTCATATGATGAAAGCAAGAGTGCTCAAGGGGACTCACATGACTCTAGAATTGTAAAGGAGAAGGAATCATACAATTTCTACCAGGTGACTGATAATTAGATATCATGTTTCCCATTTTTCTTATTGCAATTATTTTCTTCGGTTGCTTTTTGGAGAAGTAATCTGACATTTTACTAAACTGCTCATTCCTGTGCATAGTGCAACTATCTTTGTCTTGTTTGCGACAGTTGCTTGACTTTTTAAAATTGCTTTCTATTTATATTCCTACTGGTTTGTATTTGGTGTGTTAGTCGGTCATTTGCTCCTTTCTGTCTTTGAACCTTTAGATTGAGGAGAGATTTCAATGTGGTTTTGCTATTAATATTTTATGTTTCTGTGTCAGGCAGCTGATGGTCAGCACATCATTCTTCATCCATTGAACATGAAATGCCTGCTACACCACTATGGGAGCCATGATATGCTACCACACGGGTATGGTCAAAAGCTTGCTGATTGTTTCCGCTGTATGCATAGACTATGCAAAATCTATGACAAAGTCCCCCTTTATTCTTTCTTCTATAGGATGCATATTCTTTACCGTTGTACTTGTCTGAAAATTTAGGTTTGGTATTTGCAAGTGCGGCATTAAAAGAGGGGAGGGGGACGGGGAGTGCCCTTTTATTAACTATGGGGTCTTCTTATGTCAACTGAAATGTGAAAATGGGTCTAATTCGTTATTGCAGGATAAGTGGAAAAATTTTGCAATTGGAGACAGTGACTCAGACAGAAGCTGTGAGGAGGCGCTACCGCTACTTGAGTCATTTTTCTTTAACAACAATACTGCAGGTACCTTTGATACATGATCTGAGTGAGGTCACACTATAAGAGCATTATTGTTGCAGGCTGTGTGTAGTATCTCATATCATAATTCATTCGAATTTCAGTTTTGTGAGATTGATCTGAGTGAGGTATTGTCTCCTGATGCCTTGTCTCCCTTTATGGAAGACATAAAGAAGCGTGAAAAGCAGAGGAAACAACTTGCTAGGAAGGTATTATTAATTGCTTCTTCATTATATACTGTGTAAAAATAACAGTAGTTTGCTCATGCTGTAAAATTATATGCTATTCCTATTTATAGGAGCAAAGGGAGAAAATGAAGGCTGAATCTACCGTGGCATATCCCATCCCCATAGTAGCAGGTTATGGACAGTCCTTTCATGATGGATCCCCTACATTCTCCATGGATGACTTCAAGGGTAATATAGTGTTCCTTGCATATGCTGTATATCTTTAGACACATGACCTTTTGTAGGTATATTTAGTCAGCTCAAGTAGTAACATTGGGTTGATTTGGAATAAATTTATTGTCCAAATAAGGAAAAACAAATTTGGAGTGTGGTGTGGCATACATGGGTGCTCTAAGCTGTTAAATTAATTATTACTTTTTCTTGTTGAAGTTTGCATATAGATATTTGTACATACTGCGGTCTTAGGTTAAATATCATTTAATAGTTTATTTGTTCATATGCTTCCTGTGTTCAGCTTTGGGAAGTTCTACAGCGACATCGTCGAGCTCTCCTGTTGTTGGGGAAAGGAAGCTCTTCTCAAGTGTTACAAGGCTTGGTTTTGCTGCTGCGCATGATTCTCCGGCCCTGAAACTAGAAGGAACCAATTCTCTGAATGGCGATGATGCAGGGAGAGTCTCTCCCAAGACAAATGGTATTTATCAAAATCTTGTTATACAGGTTGCTTTTTGTTCTTGAGATAATGTGTATGCAATCAAATCTCTTGTAGCTGAGGGATATTTGATCAGGGTCATACTAAGATAATAGTATGTTGTGTCTCGAGAGTTTCTGGTTGCTCAACCTTGTTTCATTTTTTTTCTTTGGCAGCAGGTACCCAGAATGCGGGTGTTACGTCATTTGCTGATGTAATCTCCAGAGCTAAGCCTAGTGAAAATATGGACCCGCCCAAGATAAATGATTCGGGAAAGAAGGGAAGGAAACCGAGTCGAGTCCTTTTGTCAACGGCCGGTGGTCGACGCTACTGATGACTTGTCAAAACCTCGAGTACTATAATTTTGTCGTCATGTATCTTGTACCTTTGATGACACGAAAGTAAGTGAATGTATGACCATTATGTAGAATGGGGTAGATGGAAAAACAAGAACCATTTCCGAAATCTTTACCCTCTCTTTTTTTTTCTTTAGTTTCTTTTTCTAGCTATTCTGTTTTTCATCTTAAGAAATCCATACTGGAGAGGCTGAATAAATTGTAAGACTTGTTTCAAAGGGCTTCTTACATTTTTCTTTTTTCTAAATGCGCATGCAAAGGATGCAAAAATGTCGCCAATGTTTTACGAATTGGAATCCGCTAGAATTTTTAATTAATTGATTTTTAAAGTTGAAAAATAGAAAAAACAAATACACACTAAGAATAGGGTGTCTCCTAACTATATATATACATGTGTGTGTATATATATATATATATGCATATATTTTTTGAGAAGTACGATATCCGTTGAATAAGAGCGAATAAACATACATAAACGAGGATAGGATGCACAACAATGAGTATCGATGAAAACATTGTCGGAAATTTCAATCCAGATGAAGGGAAAAAGTGTTCAACACTAACATCACATAAAATTACCATCCTCAAATAAAAGATCAATGATTACATAGGGGGTTCCTCAAACCATGTTACTTGTTCTAAAGCCAAACCACTCCTGGCTAATCTATGTGCCACCTTGTTGGCTTTGTTGGCTTCCCATCGGACGTCTGAAAGTCTGATACGTGAAAAAGAACGGACGAAGTGCCGAGCATCATTTATCACATGCCCCAGAGAAGAGTCCGCTGCTTCCCCTACCCCTAAATTTAAAGCCGCTAGAACCAAGCTTGCATCTCCCTCAAAATCAAGCATATTTGCCTCCTAAGTCCCGTCTGAGCAAACAGAACCGCAGCCCTTGCTGCTTCCATCTCGGCATGCAGAGGCGAACCCACTCCATACTTTTTCATAGCCATTGCAGCCACGAAATTACCCAAATAATCCCTAATAACGACTCCCACCCCTCCAACGCCTCCAGTCTCATCCCAAGCCCCACCAAAATTACATTTAAGCCAACCAATCTCCGGTTTCTTCCACTTCTGCACCGTATAAGTGTTTTTGGACTTTGACTTCCCATGCCATTTCTTGCACTCTGCAACCAAGCCATGGTCTTGCACTGAATCTCCATGGCCTTCCCATTCCAAAGGAAAGCATTTGTTTCCTTCCAAATACTCCAGACAAGCACAAGAACTAAATCAAAGCTTTCCTTTGCCAATAAATGCACCCAGGCTCGCCAACCAATCTTGCCACCCCCCATGACGACCTTCTTGTACTTTGAGATCCAACGGACTCCAATACCACACGGCGGCAGCCGTGGGGTAAACTCTCAGAATATGTTCCATGGTTTCTTCCTCTTCATTACAAAATAAACACGTTGCGTTTGGAGAGATTCGCCCCCCAAACATAATTTATGTGCCAAAAATATTTAGGATGTCCTAAATTAATTTTAGAAAACATGCAGTGCAACGACAATGACTCAATTTTTGGCTTATAATTTATTTTGTAAAAGTTTCCAAATTGATTAGAAAATATGGGTTATAACTCACAATTTTTGTGAAAAGTTGACATTTTCAACTTTAAAAATCAATGAAAAATAGTTTCGGGACCTAATAAGGATAAAATCACATTTTAAGGTCTTGTAGCATTTTCGTAATTCCCCACACAAAATATTTCTAAAAACTAAAAGTTTGAATTTTTTTTTTTTTTTTAAAACTGTGGGTTATACACATGTTTTACAATCGATTTTGGGAACTTTTACAAGATTCATTATAAGCTAAAATTTGAGTCATTCTATTCGCACAACATGTTTCCAAACTTTAATTTTGGACATTCCAAAGATTTTTTACACCTACAAATCTCTTTTAAGGCCTCGCTTTTAGTGTATATTATTTTTCTATTTTCCTATTTTTCAACTTTAAAAATCAATAAAAACTAGTTTCGGAACCTAATAAGCGGTAAGATCACATCCAAAGGTTTTGCAATATTTTGCTCAACTCCCACTGAAAATATTTCCTAAAGCTAAAATTTCAATTTTTTCACAAAAAGTGTGAGTTATAGCCCACCATTTTCCAATCGATTTTGAAAACTTTTACAACATTCGTTATAAGCCAATGTTAGAATCATTCTACTGGCACCACATGTTTCCTAAAATTAGTTTAGGACATTCCCAAGATTTCGGACACCTACAATTCTCGTTGGGGGCCCCGCTATTAGATTTCATTATTTTTTCTATTTTTCAACTTTAAAAATAATTAAATGAAAAATAGTTTCAGGACCTAATAAAGGATAAAATCACTTCCAAAGGGCTTGCAACATTTTTGTTACTTCCCATGCAAAATAGTTTCAAAAACTAAAAATTTGATTTTTTTTTCACAAAAATTGTGAGTTATAACCCACGTTTTTCAATCGATTTGGAGCACTTTTACAAAATTCATTATAAGCCAAAATTTGAGTCATTCTAGTCGCACAAGAAGTTTTTCAATTTAATTTTGGACATTCCAAAGATTTTTTACTCCTACAAATCTCTTTGAAGGCCTCGCTTTCAGTTTATTTTATTTTTCCATTTTTCAAATTTAAAAATCAATAAAAAATAGTTTCGGAACCTAATAAGCGGTAAGATCACGTCCAAAGGTTTTACAATATTTTGCTAAACTCCGACGCAAAATATTTCCTAAAGCTAAAATTTTAATTTTTTCACAAAAGCTGTTAGTTATAACCCACCATTTTCCAATCGATTTTCAAAAGTTTTACAACATTCGTTAGAAGCCAAAGTTAGAGTCATTCTACTGGCACCACATGTTTCCTAAAATTAGTTTTGGACATTCCCAAGATTTCGGACACCTACAATTCTTGCTAGGGGGCCCCGCTATTAGATTTCATTATTTTTTCTATTTTGGAACTTTAAAAATCAACGAAAAATAGATTCGGGACCTAATAAAGGATGAAATCACATCCAAAGGTCTTGTAGCATTTTCATTACTTCCCACGCAAAATATTTTCAAAAACTAAAAATTTGATATTTTTCACAGAAATTATGAGTTATAACCCACGTTTTCCAATCGATTTGGAGAACTTTACAAGATTCATTATAAGCCAAAATTTGAGTCATTCTAGTCACACAAGAAGTTTTTCAATTTAATTTTGGACATTCCAAAGATTTTTTACACCTACAAATCTCTTTGAAGGCCTTGCTTTTAGTTTATTTTATTTTTCCATTTTTCAAATTTAAAAATCAATAAAAAATAGTTTCGGAACCTAATAAGCGGTAAAATCACGTCCAAAGGTCTTGCAATATTTTGCTCAACTCCGACACAAAATATTTCCTAAAGCTAAAATTTCAAATTTTTCATAAAAGCTGTCAGTTATAACCCACCATTTTCCAATCGATTTTCAAAAGTTTTACAACATTCGTTATAAGCCAAAGTTAGAGTCATTCTACTGGCACCACAGGTTTCCTAAAATTAGTTTAAGACATTTTCAAGATTTTGTACACCTACAATTCTCGCTGGGGGCCCGCTATTATATTTCATTATTTTTTCTATTTTTCAACTTTAAACATCAATGAAAAATAGATTCGGGACCTAATAAAGGATGAAATCACATCTAAAGGTCTTACAACATTTTCGTTAATTGCTAGGCAAAATATTTTCAAAAACTAAAAATTTGATTTTTTTTCACAAAAAGTGTGAGTTATAAGCCAAAATTTGAGTCATTCTAGTCGCACAAGAAGTTTTTCAATTTAATTTTGGACATTCCACAGATTTTTGACACCTACAAATCTCTTTGAAGCCTTGCTTTTAGTTGATACTATTTTTCTATTTTTCAACTTTAAAAATCAATAATAAATAGTTTCGGAACCTAATAAGCAGTAAGATCACGTCCAAAGGTCTTGCAATATTTTGCTCAACTCCGACTCAAAATATTTCCTAAATTTTTTTCACAAAAGCTGTGAGTTATAACCCACCATTTTCCAATCTATTTTGAAAACTTTTACAACATTCGTTATAAGCCAAAGTTAGAGTCATTCTAATGGCACCACATGTTTCCTAAAATTAGTTTAGGACATTCCCAAGATTTTGGACACCGACAATTCTCGTTGGGGGCCCCGCTATTAGATTTCATTATTTTCAACTTTAAAAATCAATGAAAAATAGTTTGAGGACCTAATAAATGATAAAATCACATCCAAAGGTCTTGCAGCAATTTCGTTAATTCCCACACAAAATATTTTTAAAAACTAAAAATTTGATTTTTTTTCCACAAAATCTATGTGTAACCCACGTTTTTCAATCGATTTTGATAACTTTTACAAGATTCATTATAAGCCAAAATTTG
>JADOBS010303555.1:0-20263 GCA_015708375.1 Cydonia oblonga | reverse complement strand
ACTCAACTGCCACGTCAATAGCTGACTTCTTGTAGCCAATAACTGCAACCTTCTTGCCTTTGAGGAGCTCACGAGCTGCTCGTTGGTCAAGCTTAGAGTAATCCAGGGAGTGCAAGACTTTGCCTTGGAATACTTCTTGACCTTTGTTGCGTGGGAAACTCGGCATTCTTGGTATGTCTCCATATTTTCCAATGCAAACTACGAGGAACTCGAATGCATACCACTGCTAGGTCCAAAATAAAGTAGGAACAATTAGCTAGTAACTAACGAATATTACCAAGGCTTAATAACTAAAAGTTCACATGTTTATGCGTAACATTTACCATCAAAAGGTGGATTATGTGTACAGAAAATTTTCAATGAATACTACGTTAAACATGTGAGAGATGTAAATCAGCAATAATATGATCAATGAATTGGATATGATCATACAAGACTAATCACCGATAATACTAATGCTTAACTACTTAATACATATATAGAAGTTCATATTGATAGCGGATATCATCATATTTAAGAGTCATGCTTTGTTATTAGAGAATTAATCAAGGATCATGCGTGACCATTATGACTAAAACTTGAATAAAATCAAATCTTCAAGAAAAACAACCTGAATGATGTTTGGATTGTTGGACATCTGAACAGTGACCTCCCAAACAGGATGACCACTCAAAAGGCTACCATACTCCCCGGAGATCGAATTCATGGGAAATTGGGTGGTGGTTTGATGATCATCAATACCACCAACATAACGTATTTCCACCACTTTAGACTCAAACTTGACATATTTCAATAGGTCAAAGTGTGTGGCATAGCCATGCAAGTACTCCAAAACCTCTACATGAGAAGGGAAAGATGAATTGTCTCTCTCAGCCCAAGGGTAGTCAGAAAACTCAAAATTGCAATGAGGGGATTGGAGTTTAGTAGAGTTGTAAGAACAGTGTTTCCAAACACCCCCGATAGAATCAGTGGCCTCAAAGACCACCGGACTATGACCTGAAAGCTGTTTAGCGGCGGCGATTCCGCTAATACCAGCCCCTATAATCCCAATTTTTGATACTGAGTGAAGGTGGTGGGTGTTGGCAGCAGCCATTTCGTAAATTTGGTATAGCTGGCTAAGTAGGACAACAATAGGGTGGCTAGAGGAAAAAAGTATATATGAATACTTTGTAATCGATAATATGCATGTGTTATGGACTTGAGAAATGAGGCCTATTTATAGAGATTAAGGCTGACCTTTTCTTCAACTAACCTTGTATACTATTATCGATATTGGTATTATATTATATTATAAAATGTTGTTGGTGTAGATTCATTACTTAGTCCAGTTCAATATCTGTATATTATTTTATATCTGTATCTTCAAACTCCAGCGGTTAAAATTTCATCTCTAGCCTTGTCTTCAATTATGAACCAATGTTTTTGCTTTATTAAAAGACTACCCAGTAGTTGCATATTTGAGTTAGATTACTTGTTAAGATAGTGTAGCCGTTCTCTTGCACTTGAGTTTAAATTTTCTATTTATAAATAAAATATTTTAAAATATTGCTTTTAAAAAAAAAAGACTCAATACTTAAAAACGAATTTCTACTGTAATAATGTACAGCTAAAAATAGTAATCTTGCAAAATTAAATTTTGAAACGAGTATCTTCTTACTTTCCATTGCACTCGACTTATACCACATGATTTAATAATTATAAGCCCGGTTTCATTTCTTCATTTGTTTGTGTAAGCTGGAATAGTAATTATGCTATAAGAAATTTAGATGGCGTTTGTTAAGAGGATTGACTTGGATATGATAATTCATTATCTTAAACATATTTTGAAGGAAAAATTGATGACAATGCCAATATTTTGTCTAAGTTGAAGATACTCAAGAAGAAAAAGTTATTCTTTAATATAATTCTACTATTCTTGTGGGAAATGGTAGGAATAATTTTTTTACCTTCGACTTAGACATATGGAAGTTGTTTCTTGTTTCAAAAATTCCTTTAATATAGTGAGTAATCATATCCAAGCTAATTCTCTCTAACAACCACTACATTAGTGTTAGCTCAAAAGGAAATGAAAATTTGATAAGTTATTTTGTAGTATCGTTCATTTATGTTATGAGCAATATTAGGGAATATGACACATAACCATGAAATGAAGAATTAGAACACATACTCTTGTATGTATAAGCACTACTCTTAACCACTTGAGTTACGAGTCATTATTTGTCATTTCTATTTTTTTTAGGAAAAAAAATCAATTCACTAATGGAGAAACGTAATTTTATATGGGATTAGTTAGCATAACAGTGGTTTGACTTCCTTGTGTTCCCATGGATACAAGTTGACGATGCGTGTGTGGGTGTTTGTGATGAAATGATAATCAATTTAGGTCAATGCACGTATAGTTAAATCGAGATCTGATCAGTCCACCAAATTAATTGAAATTATTTGAACTCTCCGTGTATCAGTGATTTTATGCCACAAGTGCATGCACTTATTGGCTAATAACAAATTAAGAGTTCATATTGAATGATTAATTTTTTTATTAGTACTCAGTATAATATAAGGCCGCGTTCACAAATCATCAGGAGTCTTAGTAACGAGTACGGATAATTTTGCCGCGGCTTAGAGCACATGCCAATATTTGAGTATCGATATCTGCCATACGGGTAGAGCGTTGCCTTGGCCCCACAGATCAACACTCCACTGTTGTTAGGTAAAGTATATCTAAGAATGGAATGGATCTTAGACTAATTAACGGTTAACAATTAATCATACATATGTAGAAGGTTGTTAGGAACATTGAACACTCGCTTTAAGTGCATTTGTTCTTATAAGCTTCGACAAGCTCTCGCTTCTGCTCAATTTTTTTTTAGCTTTATACTTATTAAGGGTGTAGAATTACTATTTAGAGCATATAGGTTTTAGAGATTAATCCTTCAAATTTTAAATTTCATGTCAAATTTTGGTGTACTTAATTAGAAGTAGAAGTTTAAGCTCTAAGAGTAAACTTTTATACCTTAACTAAATAATCAACTATTTTTTTAGGAACTAGGACTCGAGAAATACAATAAAGCTGAATTCACAAAACCAAGCTACGAACTAGCCAACCCTTGGCATAATTCAAAGGAGCCGACTTGTCCTCAAACCAAATCTGATTACGGAAAAACCAAATGCTCCATACAAAAGTACAAACCACGATGACCCAAAGTTTCTTAGTAGAACTTGAAAAGGCTACGAGAAAATTTTTGGAAAAAAATTGTAACACCGAAGATAGACATAAGTTGAAAAGGACCCGCTTAAGAAAGCATGAGACCTTTTCAAGTCGAGAGTTAACATTTTAATTTATCAGCAATATTGTCCTGAAACTTTTCAAATTTCACCATAGAGTAAAAAACCTTTGTATTTCTATTCCCAAAAGATAATGACGAATCCGAAATTTGTCTTTCAGAAAATTCTTGTAATCTACCTAAGAGCCTCACAGACTTGTCAATGGGCTAATGATTCTTTTGCAAACCTTTAATCAGAGAGACCGAGAGAAGCAATTTCCTCATGTACCACATCGAGAACACACAAAGAACTATTCACAACAAAATTTACATCACTAAATAATCAACTATGTTAACAAATAAAATTGAGGTTATATGATAGTTTTATCTTATAAATACAAAAGTGGGCTCAACCAAATTGGTTAAAGTAATGTGCTCTCCCATCTACTCCTAAGTTAAATCCTTCTTCCCGTACTTAAGAGCAGTTCCATCGGGGAACAAATAGGCCAGCACCCAGCCAAATTATTGCCCCGACACCTAGCCATTCCACTCCAGCCCATCAGATAGGTTGTCACCCAACCCAAGCTGGTCTCCAGGCCAGCCCAAAATCGTCAGAGCCATGGACCGGCCCGTATGACGTCAGCAAACTAAAATCCTAATATTAAAAAATAGCCTAGTCCTCTTCTTTTCTTCTTCTGTAAAACGTGATGAGTGTGGCAGTGTTGGGAAGAAGCTTCATTCTTTCAAACAAGTACTGCTTGACCAAGTAGCCCAGCACAGACACATACTCAGAAGGCAAAAGCATCGACTTGGCGAAGGATTTGAAGGCAAAACGGTCTGATTTAGGGAAAGTAGAAAGTGGGTACTTGAGGAGGTAGAGGGAGTGAGGGGAAGGTTTTGGTGGGGTTTGAAGTGGTGGGTGGAGGAGAAGAAATGGCAGTAGTGGTGGTGGTACTATCATGGATCTAAAGAGAAAGAGAGCGAAACAGTTGCAACCATGGAAAGCAGATGAGAAAGCAAAACAGTTGCTCAATGTTTGCTTGCTCGTCAGAAATTAAAAATAAATTTTTTTTTTAATTTTATAATTAAAAATAATAATATTTTAATAAAATTGACTATGCTATTTCTTTTAGGGTTAGAGATGCATTTGGCCTATTACTGTTCATTGGGGTCTATCACTAGGTTAAATGGGTTGGGTGCTGACACATTTTTTTAGGGGTGGAACTGCTCTAAGAGAAATTCAGTATAAAATATTATATTGTTTGTAAAAAAAAATAAAAACTCTTATATTAAAGATAAAAAAAAAAATCACCTAATTACATGTCATAGATTATCAATCAAACAACATACAGATTTATGTCGAACATAAAACTCATCACATAACTTTTTCTTGTTCATAAACTCAAGTCTAAACAAAAATGGCCCCTAGCTCTCATAAACCGTGGCATGGAATTTTTTTCGCAAAATATAGAGAGTACTTTTCACTTCTTAAAGAGGAATCAACGAGTGGTTTCGCCACGACAGTCCATTTTTTCGGAAGCCAAAAAAACTTATAGAGACATTTCAGCCTCCTCGGCAAATGATTCACCAGTACCAAAAATCGAACTCAGGACCTGCCGTGTGAAATAAAGGTGTGGAATTCTTCTCTAACTAAGCTCTATAAGGCATTATTTGGAATTACTTGACAAATCAATTGTGGTGTTCGGTGTTTCTCGTAGCTAAAAATCAACCAATCGCGTAAGAAAATTGGCGATCTTCTACTTCTAGGCTTCCAGTACTCTGTCTTAAATTTTATATGTTTTTTCTCACTTTCCCATGTATTAAATTTATAATATGAATTCATTTAACCTGGATTCTCAACAACCATATATATGGTTCTGTCCAGTACAATGCGACTGTGCGGTCAAGATTCAAGAACTTGAATTTTTTTTTTCTTCTTAAGATAAAATATAACCCACTAGTAAACAGGTATCTGACTTGAGAATATACGTAGAATTTGCATAAAAATATACATAAAATTTGATAATTCTCACATAACATATTCTGGTTTGATGGCCCTTTGGGTTACCTGACTGAGTTGATCATGCAAATATTGTAATTAATTAATACTAAAGTCAGAGAAACTTTAAAAATAAAAAAAATAAAAAATAAAAAAAAGACTACGTCAAAGAAACTAACGTGTTTCTATTTGTAATTTTGACCTTAAACCACTTGCTAATTAAACTTCCAGGATCCCTTCCTCGGTTTAATTTTCAAAACAAGGGACCTTTGGTCTTTGTTAACAATTTCCAGATATTCAAGTCCAAGAATGTGCATGAAACACGACGACTAGGATCACCAGAGGATGTCTTGGGTCAGCTACTACAATGTTCAAAAGGTATTATTTATCAGTTTGTTCCTTTTTTTTCCAAGAAAATGAAGAAGCGAGAAATTGTTTTTTATTGGACAAACAATAGTGGGTCAAATAAATGTTAGAGAGAGGGTGCGGTAGGAATCGAAACTGCATCAGAGTGCGTAAATATTATTGTTATCCGGCACTGCAGTAAAGTGTCATATGCAAAAAAGAGAAGTTGCTTATCAATGTCAACATCTTTGCATAAGGGAACTTGTAGCTTAATTGGTTAAACGTGTTCTCTTTTACACTTGAGATTTTGAGTCGAATCCTCATTTTCCCAATGTCGCTTATATATTAAAAATTGGATCTTTGCTTCATGGTTTTGACCTTAGTATAATGATTTTAGTGAAGAAAAAAAGGGATTCATTGTGTAGGCTCTAGTTGGGGATCAATGATAAGTTTTGGGGGTTTAATTGCGAACTAATCAACAAAAATTGATGTCTTACTACTTAGCACCCCTACCAAAACAAGTTAACGGCTTATAACTAAGGGATTTTTTTTGCTAAAAAGTGTCCAACCCTAGAACCAATCGGTAAAGGAGGGAAGGACTTACCTCTTTATAAGGTCTTGCAAGGTTTTGTAGTTTTTTAGCGTTAGACAATTCTTAGAATCTTTACGGCTATTAAAATCCCCTTATTTCTTTTTTGTCTTTCTTTTAACAATTATGATAACTTTTTACCGTACGATTGCCTTGAGTTTGGTCATTGTGGCTTTATTATTATCAATTTCATCACCATACTTGATTCCGTTCACAAATCTAGTCCAAATTGACAACTTTCGTCTACCACTATGGGAGGCATTAATGCATGATTTGTTTCCTATTGGTGCACATGCACTCTAATGTAAGATCAAGCTTGGACCGGTCTAGAGTTAAATTATAGTCCAATAGATCTGTGAGCCGTACGTGAGCCTTTTCTGTAAATTGAACTCTCAACCAACGTTATGATCACAATTAGGAGGACATCGGTTTATTGAATTACATAGCTGCATTACAATGATCAATTATTAAGCTTGAGTTGAGAAACCTTATGAATCACATCATCACTAGGCAGCTTGACGTCGTCAAGTTTCCGGCGCAGCATTGTCACAATGGTCCGATCGACATCTCTCAGCACACAGCTTGGCACATATCGAACCTTCCAAAGTGATTCACCATATTCTTCAAGGAATTAGCATCTCAACTACAAACTAGATGCTAAAAACACCATATACCCCATGTATTTCTTTTGAAATATATAGCTACCAGCTAGAGAACATAATAGATTCATCTCAACTACAATTACAAAACACTTTTTTTTTTTAATTTATTAAGGAAAAACTAAGCTAATTTATGGAAGTAAAAGTTATATTTTGACAGGTGTAGCAAAATTTAGTATTTGCTTTAATTATTAGAGATTTAAAGTTCAAGTCTCATGAATATGTCAAATGAAGAAAATTCAAATCCAAAAATGTTTTCCCATATCAAAAAACAAGTTAAACCAAAAAAACATAAGATCAACAAAAAAAAAAAACACAAATATAAGAATGTTTTAATGATTATAACTTGTCACCATACATAATCAACAAAACCATGAAAGATTAGATGTTGAAATTAAGTTGTCAAAGTCATATATTATATATATACACACACATGGAAAACCAATGCAAATAAGTCATTGAAAAAGTGACTAATTAATCCATTAATTAAATAAAAACCTACCTTAAGATCGTCATTAGGCCGAAAACAAGCGAAATCAACAAGGTATATGGATCGAGGGCGTGACATGAAGTAAACAGACAAAGTGAACACAAAAACACCAAAGAACCCTAGCACAGTTGCTAGGTCATAACGCGCATCATCCCAAAGCTTCTTCCACAGCTCCTCCCTACTCAAACTTCCCACCTCGGCACTAAAAACCAGCACAAGCACAGGGATGGTGGCCACTTATATGGCATGGTTGATGAGTGGTGGTACCCCAACTTCACATACCTTAGGTTTACGTACTGTAAAAAGTCCGGCAGCTGCCTGCGCACTCTCACAGAGAACGTGAGGGAACCAGCATTGGGGCCGGACGACTCAACCCCACGGTTGACAATCTCGGTGGACAGGAGATCTTGCTCACTGACCATGGTGGGTGGGATTGGCATGGACTGGATTGGATTGTGAGAGAGATGAAAGGAGTGTTAATATATATGAGCATCAAAAGTGGTGGGTGGAAAATAGTTAATGCAAACACCAACTAGAACCAACTCGAACAACCATTAGTTGAGAGCTTTTAAGAGCTTTGAATTCCATTTTTTTTTTTACAATAGTGGAATGGAATTTTTGGGTGTGCAATTCAAAGTCTTCTTCTTCTTCTTGGTTTTCTCTATTTTGTAAAAATTTTGATTTAACTTTTTTTTTTTGTGAACATGGAAAATTTATTGGTTCTGGTTATGGATAATGCGAGTGATAGTGTCACACACTTTGTTGTCTTTCTTGTGAATATTAATGAGTCAAAAGCAAAGGAAACTTAAAGAAGGTAGTTGAGGGAAGGAGGAATTTGCCCTTCAAGGCCATTAGCTGGCTTCCCCAAAGGAGAAGTGTTTAAGTGTAACGGTAGCCAGATCGTGTTCTCGGTATACCGAAAAATCTTTCAAAAGAAGAGGCTTGTTATTTTGTTCATATACCATGGTCATCACCATTTAATTATATTTTTCTGTGGTATACAAGAAGTTAGTGGAATGCTTAAATATGAGTGGATTCCTCTTTACAACTGTTAATATCGGTGGGAAAAATCACAGAAAACGAGCCTTCATGTATCACTTGTTAATAGTCAGATGCAATAACAGTTTAGTCTGGGGAATTGCATGTGAAGGTGTAGTTTTAAGCGGCTTAATCGTGAAGAATTCATTAAGACTCGACAAAAAAAGAGGAACATGGATAAAGTTTGCTGAAGATTCTCATTCGGTTGGGTAACTCACTTGTTCTTCCTTCAAATGGGGCAACGATATTATTGTGTTGATAAACGTCTTTCAAATAAAAAAATAAAAAAAAACAAGCTTCACAAACTCTTTGAGTTCTGTAAAGTTGGAATGCTCGTTGTATGGCACCTCATGTTGAAATGTCCCACATTGACCGTATCAATAAGAAAATAAGAGTTTAAATATCCTAATCTCACTCTAATTAATACCGAGGCTTTTTGTGATAAAACCTCACACCTGACGGATTGTGCCTGTAGTAATTACCAAGTTAGGGACATTGTTGGAAGTGGGCCGTATGGCCCGTCTCTCTGATAATTCTACATGGTATCAGAGCTAAGGAGCGGGCTCGTACCGTACCGTACTGTCACGTGATGGGTGGGTCTCCTTGGCCCCGCACGATGATGGTGGGTCCCTTGGCCCCGTGTGTAAGGTAAGTCCCTGGCTCCACGTGGTTGTGATTGTCGATGTGTGGATCCCCCACGCGTGATCCACTAATTGGGTCCCACGTGAGGGGGTGTGTTGAAATGTCCTACATCGACCGTATCAATGAGAAAAGAAGAGTTTAAATATCATAATCTCACTCTAACTAATACCGATGCCTTTTGTGATAAAACATCACACCTGACGGATTGTGCAGGTGGTAATTACCAAGTTGGGGACAATATCGGTGTTGTTGGAAGTGGGTCGTATGGCCCGTCTCTCTGATAATTCTACATGGTATCAGAGCCAGGGAGCGGGCCCATACCGTACCATATTGCCACGTGATGGGTGGGTCTTCTTGGCCCCTTGCAATGATGGTGGATCCCTTGGCCCCGCGTGTAGGGTGAGTCCTCTTGGTTGTGATTGTTGATGTGTGGATCTCCCACGTGTGACAACTAATTGGGTCCCACGTAAAGGGGCATGTTGAACTGTTCCACATCGACCGTATTAATGGGAAAAGAAAAGTTTAAATATCATAATCTCACTTTAACTAATACCGAGGTCTTTTGTGATAAAGCCTCACACTTGACGGATTGTGCAGGTGGTAATTACCAAGTTGGGAACAGTATCGGTGTTGTTGGAAGTGGGTCATATGACCTGTTTCTACACATCGTATCTGCAGTTAGGGCTGATTTGGTATGGGATACCGAACCGAAAACGGCATATCAAATCCCAAAACAACTATTTTCGGGATGGAAATCTGAGAACCAATCCCAAACCAAAATTTCGGTATTCCCGAAATATTTTCGGTATTTCAAGATTTCCTGAAACCAAACTTGAAATCATCCAAACCTGCATTAAAATTTTAAAATTTAAAATCAGAGACGGTGGTGAATCGATGAAAATTGAAGGTCACAAAAAATAACATAGGAAGAATAATTAGACCCGATTTCAAAGGATATGGGACATTATTGAATTGTGTGAGTGAAGCCGAAACAGCCAAACAGATCACAAATACAACAAAAACCCCTAATCGATTTCTGAGCTCGAAGAGAAAAGGCAGAGAGGCTGAAGAAGAAGATGATGATGGTATTAGGTTTTGGGGCCGGAGGATCGGGGGTGACTACAAAGGATGCAAATTGAAGGTCGAGAGAGAGACAGAGTGCAGAGATAGTTAGACCTTCGTCTTTCTCCTGACCTGAGCCCCCAATTCGAAACCCTAAGCCCCAATTTGAAACCCTAACCTTGATTTGAAACCCCACACATATAGAGAATCGCTGGAGAGAATCAGAGATGGGGATGAAGCAGTGAGGCGTGGTGGTGGCCGGAGTGGAGAGAGTTGGTTGAAGTTTGATTGTGAGAGGATGGGTGGGTCTTCGAATTTGAGAGGAGAGACAGAAAGAGTCTGAGATTTTTTTGAAAGAGTCTGAGATTTTGGCAAAGGCAGAGATGGGAGAGACAGCTTTCTGCAAACTTTGATTATTTTAGTAATATATAATTGATTGATTGCAATTTAGACATCATACTTTGAAAGAGCCTGAGTCTTTAGACATCTTTTTACAAACTTTCCTTATTTTAATATTATATAATAGGTTTGATTGATTGCAATTTAGACAGCACACACCACTTTTCTGCACACTTCGATTATTTTAGTAATATAATTGATATTGCAGTTTGCTTTTCTGCACATTTTGTGCTTTAGTAGCGTGGGAAGTACGAACCAAAGGCAAAAGAAAAAGTAGATTTCGGGATTTCGGGATTACCGAAAAATGAAATCTGAAAACCAATCTCATACCGAATATTTCGGTATTTTTCGGTACGGGATTACCAAAGTTCGGGATAATTTCGGTTTGAGATTTTTCTGTTTGGGTTTGGGATTTTTGGGAAATTTTTCCAGCCCTACCCGCAGTGCAAGAGGAGAAAGCAGAAGTGCGAGAATCACTACTCTATAATGTTTGATATAGTCAAAAGTTTCATCCAAGGTAATGTAGTATTGTAGCAGAGAAGGAAATGTCACCTTATAATGGTACCCTGCTGTGATCTTCTTTTCGATGACTTCTTCTTTCCTTTACCAAAAGTCCAATCAGTTGGAGAGAAAGCAACGATAAGGCTGAATCGACTCTGAGAGTGAAACAACAAAAGAACTAGTTTAGCACTTCGAAACTTCAGACTTGCCCTTGGCCTAATATGAAGTGGAATTCGAGTTCATGGAAAGGGTAGCTTAATCGAGAAATGTAAGTTCATGATACGATGCCAAGTACATTTATTCTTTGAAAACACATTTCTCTGGATATGTCTACATACCAAGGTAACATAATAAGGAAAAGGGTAAATCCCTCACCGAATATTGATTGGAAATATGCTTCAGTCGCTTGAAGCTTGCAAGTGTCCACATAGGGACCACATGGATATGGCTTTCCTGTTCGTTTAATGTAAAACCACTGCATATCTTCTTCAGGAAAATCCAAGCATTTTAAAGCATGCAGCTTTCCTGCATTAACAAAAATCTTTTTTCCGGAGCACACGAGCAACCTCCAAAAAAAGTCGTTCCTTTCCTGTAGCAAAATGGAGATAAAACACATGGATGGGGAGAGAGAAATAAATGTGCTGGGGGTTAAAGAGATAACAGAAAGGAAATACAATGACCACTTTATGGAGTAATCTAATGATATATCATTAGAGCAACACATTGGAATGGATATGTAAAAGAAAAAGGAAGGGTGATTGATGAGTTCATATTATACCATATATTTTATCATATTCTTAGTTATAGTTTATTGGTTATTTTGGTAGAATTTTAGTATTTTGTTTTATATTTTCAATGTAGGACATTCGACTTCCTCTGGAGCAAAAAGTGATCAAACAAATGAATTTTGGAGTGATTCCAATGGAGGATGTTCGTGACCCTTTCAAGATGATTGTGTTAAAGTTTCAGATTTTTCTACCAAGCCGTTTGACTATGGCGATGAAATAAAGACCCAGCGCACAGCTTTCCCAGATTTACGTTTCTGGACGTTTTGGGTATTTTGAGGGTCAAGATGACATATTTTGAGGAAGATTCCTTATGAAGATTTGTAGTCTCTGAAGCTTTAAAAAGAGACC
Source organism: Cydonia oblonga (assembly GCA_015708375.1). NCBI lineage: Eukaryota > Viridiplantae > Streptophyta > Magnoliopsida > Rosales > Rosaceae > Cydonia > Cydonia oblonga. The sequence goes on along the minus strand of JADOBS010303555.1, from coordinate 8,140 downwards.
TTTTGGGACCAAATCAGAGTTGATTTGGTCAGTCAAAATTCTGATTTTATAAGAAGTCCGAATTTCAGTTCAAATAGAAAACCTTTTATTTTCTAGTTATCTTATTCTATTATGTTTCCTAGTTTTTAAAAGTCCTTTTTAAGGTAGGATTTTATTTTGTAGTAGTATAAATAAGGCTATTTAGCCATTAGAGAAAGGGAGAGGCATCAATTTGTATTTCAAGGGACTTAGTTAGGCTTTGACGATTTGTTTTTGTATTTCAAGGGGTTTTCTATCATTTTTTCTATTTCAATAAAATTCCTTTTGCTTTATAGTTGTTCGTAACTAATTTTCGTTTGCTAGGGCGAAGTCATAGCATGAATATGTAATTTTATTAATTTGCTTATCATGAATGGATGCATGCTTGCTGTAATTTGATGCAATTTATGTTGGAACATCATCTTGAAATTGAAGAGGGCGGAACCCTAGGCTTTTACAATTTGGTAAAATTGTATAGGATTGTTAAGGGGATGGCGGAACCCTAGGCTTTTACAATTTGATTTCAAAACGTTTTCCTTTGTTTTCTTTACTTTGCTAATTTCTTTAACCTTTTTTTAATTAAATTCGTTTTTATTATTTTTAAATTCAAAATCAATCTTTTCCAATCTTTGTTTTCAAATAATTAATTAAGATTTGATATTTACATAAATTATTCATTCAATCATGTGGAAAACGACATTGCTAGCTGCCGATCAGAAATAGAGTTTTAGGGTTGAAAATTTCAGCTTGAATGGCATCAATGACGAACTGTATTACAGCCTCCTGCTTTGGAAAAATCATACTGCAAAAAATCATGAAATGAGAGTAAACGTCACTTCGCTTCTAAATTTGTATTATGCAGTATATACTTTCCAACGACAAAATAACGAGCAATCTATTTTCTAAGGGGATAAAGGAAAGGCATGAACTTCATAGCATATGCCGTATTCTGTGTGTCAGGCTCACCTGTGGATTACAATAAGTGGTATTAAGTATGAGAGTATGGATAGAACAAGCTTGCAAAAAAGACATTCTTGCTGCGCTGTCGCTATAGCGAAAGTCCCCTGTATGCAGAACAGCCTAGATACACATGGAACCAGGACCATTATCCAACAAACATAGAAAAGAAAACAAGAATACTAAGGAGTGAGGTTAGAAGGTGGTCAGTTTGGACCACACCTTACCGTCGGGTGGTTCGCAAAGCATAATTATCGAACCAGGACAGTGGTTTGCATCCAAGCAGGTCACGTTAATACCAGCAATATTCGTCTTTTGGTTGACGGGTACAACCTGTATGCTGTCCCATGGAATGCCAATCTTCATATTACAAGCTTAGCTATGATGGAGGAGCAATAAATCTTTCCGTGACAGAAGGACTTCGTTAGACCTTGGTAATCTGCAGTAACAAATACAATCATATCAAACCAGATAACCTTGACCCACAAATGTCTGCAAATAACTAGCCCTATGTAGTAGCTGCGATCATTCCAAATGGGGTACATTTCCGGACTAACAAGCAAGATTAGATATAAGTTTTAAATGGAAAAAGAAAAAGCATTCTTACGATCCATATGAAAGTGAGTTAGAAACCAATGCGAACAATCCCGTCTAAGATATTTGAAAGCGTCCTGCAAATGGAAACAAATGAACTTGTCAGCAATCTGCCTCAGGCTTATAAATGAAGAGGATGAAAACACCATTAACTTATGCTAAAGCTGAAGAACAATACATGCTAAAAAGTGTAGTACACAGTGACATTCACAATCCCCTGCAAGGCCACTTACCACTTGAAATGGCGTTCCTGGTATGCAACACCACGAGGGAATATCCCTGAGTTTCCGATTTGTAGCATTATTGTTCGCCACACCACGTTTCTGACCAGAACCTGACACCCGTTTTTCTACCCTTCGCTGTTCTCTAGAGGTGGTGCAAACTTGCTTCCTAGCAATTCCAAATCCTGGGAAGTAATCTGTGATCAATTTGTTTGCAGCTGTTCTACTAACATCATTAACTGGTGCTTCCGAAGCATCATTGGGCATATCGACTCCATTGGCTCTCCTTTTTCTTGGCTGTGCTTCAGTTGAACTACTAGTAGTAGTGGTACCTTCTTGAATTTGAGCAAGGGCATGCACAATCTTCTTCCGCAGACCAAGTGCTGTAATGCCTATGCTAAACAAATCCTTCACATCAAATAAAAACCAACAAGAAAGAGAAATTCAATCAAAATCCAAAGCAAGTAACCAAAAGGGTGAGTTAATTGCCAAGCATACCCATCAATCTCTTCTCGAACAAAAACATCCTCGTACTTCTGTAATCCCAGGCTGACATTCTCGTACTTCTGTAATCCCAGGCTGACATTCTGAAAGTCTGTCCAATATTATATAGAAAATCATTAAAATTCATGCACAAAATAGAAGGAACTTTGGGAGTCTGAAAAATTGGTTTGGATAATTAATGAACAAACCGATGTTTAGGACATTTAATTTATAGTATTTAAATTTCTTCCAATTTCCTGTTTTTGGGAGAAACTGTTGGTACTAGTCTGAGGCTCTCAGCTTGATATGGTGTAAATTTTAAAGAACCCATCATTTGATATTCTTACACCCTATATTTCAGCCGTGTACGGACTTGATTGGATTGGTCACGGGGTACTCTCATATTCCATTGGACCGGCATTACTCATTCTTTTAGTAGTTGCATCAATAAGTTCGATTTTGCCCCACCTTGACTCTTAGTTTCTTTGTTCTCTTATTGTTCCAGGAGTTCCCTCTGCCTTAATAGTTTTCTACGTGTACGAGAAGGAGGAGCAAAAAATTGATGACATGGTCCAAGAAGCTCTCTCTCGTGGATGCAAATTGAAATCTGATGTTGTCAAAAAGTTCTGTACATCCAAGAAGATTGAGCGAACGTCCCTAAAAATATAAGAAACGAAGCAAGGTCCCATTTGATTTATTTTTTGTAACTACATTGTATGATTTTGTGTATTGCTCTAGTTTCTCGCTATTTTTTACACGTCTTGTAATTTTTAAACTTTAACTTTATCATATGTTATATTTAGTTTCTCGTTCGTTATTCTCTTATTGATAATATAATATCACTTTTCGAGCTTAAATGCTAGGGTTAGTAGCGCACAGGCCCACAGAGGTTGATCTTGGCCATTATGTTTGTGGAATCCATAAGTTAGAATCAGCTTGCAAACGTGACCGACTGATTCTAGCACTTATTTTATTTTTGTTTTATAAGAACATAATCATCCACGACCGCGATTATAAATAATTTATAGTCAAAATTATAATGACGTGGCTAATTGTTTAGCTTAGAGATTGCCATCACGGAGTCAAGTCAACCGTGAGATTATTTATTTGGTTGCATGTTACATCTCTAAACTTAATTTCATATTAGAGTTTAGTTAATAAACAATTAAAGTGTCAATTTTTAGGTAACCCAAAGCCAAGGGTGTCATTTAATTCATGGAAAATGATTGACATCAGAAACGACAGCTATTGAGTTTTCAATAAAATGTCCACATTGTTTTTTTCAATTGTGGTACCATTTGGCAATTGCGATGCATTGTGCTTAAGTTCTTATATACAATTTGTGGTATCCCCCACCAAGTTCCTAATATCGAAATTTAGGTATTGGATTCAAACTAAAGTGCGAAGAGACGGATATATTATCCAAATGCTTAGTGTCGAAAGCAAGTCATTTAAGTAAAAGATTCGAACTCAAGTGCAAATAGGCGGACATAGTGGCTTGATTGAGTGACTTAACTTATATTTGCACATCAAGAAAGTTAACACTAACACGGTAATAATTAGAGACTAGTTTTGTATGGAGGCACAAGACTTGATAATCACATATCGTCTTAGTTGGATTGATCTCGTTGTCAACACATGTCACTGGTCTCGTCACAATTAAGAAGGTCATTGTACCGTTGGACTACTTGCCTTGTTTAATTGATTGAGACTATGACATTATTAAAGCCTAGTGAAAATTAAAATGAGTATCGATCCATCGGGTGTCCCCATGAATAATGAACAACATTTGCATTTAAGTTAAGAAAAATAATTGGTGCATCTTGTTAAAAGAGAATTTATCTTTTTTTTGATATTTCTTGTCATAAATGGAAACTTCGGCATAAATTTACTATGCATAAATGACAAAATAAAGACATTTTAAACTAATCAAGCCCCGTTGTGAGGATTTATTTTTCCGCATGACAATGTGAAACTCGAAGAATTCATGTGCAAGACTAACATTTCTCATACGTATATGTGGCCCCATCCCACGGCACGAAATTATTGATCAAATACTAGATTTCTCGTATTATACTATTACCGTGACATTAAAACCCAAAACCCAAAACCCATAAAACAAAATCACAGGCCCAATCGAGGAAACATAAAGCGTTTGACCAAACCCTGTCTGGCACTTTGAATTCACTTGCATTGCAACTCCCGTTTCTCTTCACTCTTTTTGTTAAAAAAAAGGCCAATAAAGTAATTAAAATCTCAAAATCTCACACAAACAGCACGTAATTCAAAATCTCTCTGCTTTCGCTCTCTCTGTCTCTAAAGAATCCATCTTTTTCAGATTCATTCAGTCATTCCATTTGTTTCGTTTTCGAAAGCGAATTTACTTGTGCAGTCTCCAAACCAAAATTCACTCTTTGTCTGCAGCCTCTCTGAGTCTCTGTCTCTCTCTTCCTCTCACTGCCTGCCACTTTGTTTGCTTTATCTTCTTCCCTTTCCAATAAGATTCTTATTCCTCCATCTCTGCAAACTTTTTCTCTTGTTTTTTCTTGGATTTCTGCTTCTGGGTCGCATCATTTCTTCCATTTCTCAATTGGGTTTGATCAATCTTCACTTCATTAAGAAACCCTTTTCTTTTCCCGCGCGCCAATCAAATTCTTGTTAGTTGTCCTTTTCTTTAATTACCCTTTTGAGATTTTTCAGAGTTTTCTCTGATTTCATGGAACGCTGGTGTTAATTTCACCGTGTGTAATGTTTATTTTGTAATTTTTTTTATCGGAAAGTCGAATGGAGACTTGGTGGGTAATGATGAATTTGTAATGGGGGGCGGTGGCGGTGGGAGAGTGGAAGTGGTGAAGAGCCACGGTTGCTCTCGGCTGTCTGTTGGGTTACCATCTCAATCGCCTTCCTCTAAAGCTCTGCAACCATTTGAGCCTGCATCTCCGGCCGCATCCCCTATTGGGTCGGAGGTGCTGGCTCGATCAGGCGGCGGACCCTTCGCCGGCCTTGTTATCTGCGTTACTGGTCTATCCAAGGGTAAAAGAAGACAAAGTTTTAACTTCTGCTTGCTAATTTTCTCTGTGATGAAAGTGCTTTTATATATAATATATAATATATTTAATTTGTAGCTTTTCATATTTGTCATGTTGTTTTGGCAGAAGCAAGGAAACAAGTCAAGGAAGCAACTGAGAGATTAGGCGGCCAGTACAGCCCTCAGTTGCATCCTCAATGTACTCATTTGGTGGTCCAAATATCCTTGATATTCTAAATTATAGTACTTCTAGTTTTGTTCTGTTTTGTTTTTGGTATATTAGTATATTGGGGAGGAATTTATCAATATTTTGATACATTTGGTGTTATTGTTTATGTAAATTGTAAGGCTTCAGTGCAATCTTTAACTACTTTTTACAGCTTCGGCGGACACAAGTTTGAGCATGCTCTGAAGCATGGATCAAAAAATGGTCTGTATATTGTTACCATTGGATGGTTTGTAGATAGTGTGAGGAAGAATGGTAAGAGAGACCATCTTATATACATGCTACCTTCATTTCTTAAGTTTTACATTGGTTTGGCGAGAAACGCTCCATTGGTATTGGTACATATTACTTGATTAATCTAAATCAATTTGGCTGTTTCAGTGAGGCTGAGTGAATCACTTTACAGTATCAAGAGTTTTGGAGAGAATGGTATGCGTTTGGATGAGTTGCATAGGCTCGCTGGGTTTGTTGGCACAGAAAATTCTTGTCTTCCTGTTGGTGTTCGTGGAGCCAAGCAATTGGACACGAATGATGTACCACGTTTATCCTTTCTTGGAAGAGAGGCTATCAGAAATACTGACTCTAGTCACCCTACTTTGTCTGGCCACTCCATTTATGTCGACTTAGACATTTCATCTGAACTGAGGAACAAGGTAAAGTTATTTCTAGGAAAAAGTAGCTTGTTTTTTAAAACACAAGCTTTTATTTTGTTATCCTTGTTTTACTTTTAAAAGAAAGATTGACTAGTGACATGTGTTTTCCAATGCCAGAAAAAATAGATAAGGGTAAACCTGTCTTTCAGTTTGTAACGTTTATCATTGTGTATGTTTGGTAGGTTACCGAGGCTGCTAGTAGAGAGGGTGCCACATTTGTAGATCAATGGTTTGTTGGCTGCAAAGCCAGTCATGTAGTGTGTGAAGGGTCTTCAAGCCGTAAATATCTTGGCCACTCTAGCAATATTGTTACAGTGAGTCCTGCAAGGCATTCTCTGGTTTAATTGAATCAGCAAGCGTTTATAAGACAATAACTTTTTGGCTTTCTTCATATTGGTTGTCCTTGTATCGTAGACAGCTGATGAAATCACTTGCAATGTTTGAGATTAGGGAGTGCTCTCTGTATTTATTGTATGCGATGAAATTTATTTGGTGTTTGATGTATTGCAGCCACTGTGGGTTTTGAAAACAGCCAAAGAGAAGTATGTGCAACGGCTTGTGCACATGTCTGCAGATTTGGCCAGGCAAGTTGGTACGATGCTTGAAGAGTTGCAGAATGGCATTGCAGATGGGGTATCTTTCTACACGATGGATGAGTAGTCATATAATTTTGGTATCTATAAGTTCGTATTTTAACAATATTTTGTATTTATCTAACAGGGAACCGATGAGGGAAAAGTCCCCGAAGATGTTCAAGCTTATAGAAATAAAGCACGCCATGAAAAGAGACTACAGATTGTGAATTCTGCTAAAACTGGGGTGAGAAATCGTCGTGGTCTTCGTATGCAGGTAATGATTAATTTTGTTTGATTCTCTTGTGGTGTTTGATCAATCTATGGTTCTTCTTTAGTAAACCATCTTATTTATGTGCTTTGTTGCAAAAAGTTTTTCATAGTAAACCATCTTATTTATGTGCATTGTTCTCGCAGACTTGCCAAACTCCAATGCGTCCAATAACCCCCAGTAGCCTTTTGGATTCAATCTGCTGGTCAATTTCTGAACCAACATCAACTGCTTCAATCTTCACCGAGAGTGTAAGTGTTGAAGATGGTAGTGAGCATCATACATCTGTATTCTTCGATGCAAAAGGTGATGTCAAGGATTCAGAAGCGTCGTTCGCAAACTTAACCAGGCCGCTCAAGGAAAGGTTATTGAACTCTCTTCCTTCCTATTCCCAAAAACGAAAAATGATTGCCAAATGTTATATCATCTCACGCCTCTCTTTTATGTATTTGTCTGCAGTGAGAAATCTGAATTGATATTCAAAAACCATTTTCTTACCATCCTGTTCCCTGTCGATCGATTTGCTGAGATGGGGCCATCTTCTAGAACATTTTTCAGCAACAACGGATTTACATGCTTGCAAGTGTTGGATCATATCTATACATATTATCAGGTACAAAATAAGACATTCCCCTCACAGAATCCTCTGTCATTGGCTTAATGGAGAGAGGGTCGTTTAGTCTCGTGTATTTATATTGCAGGAGAACATGTCAGCTCATGAAATTGAGGCTGCAATCCACACCGACTCAAGGCATGCTGATCGGCTCCGATCAGTGTACTCCAGTACAGAAACAGCAGAACGCGGGTATGCAATTTTCAGGCGGATTGAGTTTCTAGGCAGTCGTAAAAGTTTTGAAATGTTGAAGCGCGTCAACGGAGATAACAACAGCAATGTGTACGAGCTGTTAATTAGAGCCTAAAGATCATCTTCTTCACCTCACTTGTTCCAAGTCGAGAGAGCATGTTTTTGATATGGCAAACCCTTGAAGGAGCTCGAACTCGAGGGCTTAGAACTCCAAGGCCATGATTTCGAAACTTCTACTGTCTCGCTACAAATTTTCCACTTAGTTTTTTTTTTTTTTTTTTTTAATAGGATTTTGGGAGTTTATAGCTAATT